>BSBK01003340.1:672500-805000 GCA_027943335.1 Chamaecyparis obtusa | reverse complement strand
AAAACCTTCTGGTTGTTCAATGTAGACTTCTTCATCAAGAATTCCATTGAGAAATGAAGATTTTATATCCATATGATATACCTTAAATCTTTTGTGTGCTGCATAAGCAAGTAGAGTTCTTACACCTTCTAATCTTGCAACAGGAGAAAAAGTTTCTCCATAATCTATACCTTCTTCTTGATAATAACCTTTACATACCAGTCTAGCTTTGTTTCTAGATACTTGACCATCTTCATTCAGCTTATTCCTGAATACCCATTTTGTTCCAATTATATTCTTATCTTTAGGTCTGGGTACAAGAGTCCATGTTTTTTTCTTTTGTATTTGTTCTAATTCTTCATTCATTGCTTCAATCCAACTTTCATTTTCCAATGCATCTTTGATATTTCTAGGTTCAAAGTCAGTAAGCAGACATGTACCTTTTAGCTTGCTTCTTGTCATAGTACCATCTGATTTGTTTCCAATAATTTGATCTGGTGTATGATGTCTTCTGACATATTTGGCTAGTATAGGTTCCTTGCCTTTTGAATGATTCATGCTGTTGTCTTCTAGGATCTCTTCTTCAGGTTGCTCGGGCTTGGTAGATATTTGCTTGGTAACTTCAGGCTGAGACTCGGTCTGAATTTCTTCTTGTGACTCAGTTTAAACTTCTTCGTGTGACTCGGTTTGTGACTCGGTAACTGTGCTCGGCTCGGTAGATATAATTTCCTTATTGATAGTTGTGTCTGCCAATGTTTCAAGTTCAATGTAAATAAATATTCTATATTTCTCAGGTTCCCTTTTGCTTTCTTCTTCAGTCTTTTCTGCAAACTCATCAAATTTTACATGTATACTTTCTATGACTTTGTGAGTAGATAAGTTCAGACATTTGTATGCCTTGCTTTTGCTAGAATATCCTAGGAATATTTCTTCATCACTTTTCACATCAAATTTATTTCTTCTGGATTCTTTTAAGATATAACACTTGCTACCAAATATTTTCATGTAACTTACATTGGGTTTATAGCCATACCATAATTCATAAGGAGTTTTGAATGTGTCTTTCTTCAATTGTACTTGGTTCAAGGTATGAACTGCAGTGCTGATAGCTTCCTTCCAGTACTTTATAGCGATGTTCTTTTCTATCATTAGAGTCCTTGCACAATCCATAATAGATCTGTTTCTTCTTTCTGCTATTCCATTCTGCTCAGGAGTTCTAGGAGCTGATACCTGTCTTTTGATTCCTCTTTCAATGCAAAAGTTGTTAAAATCATGGGAGATGAATTCACCATCTCTGTCTGATCTTAAGCATTTCAATCTTTTCCCTGTTTCCTTTTCCACTCTTGCTAAGTACCATTTGAACTTTTCAAATGCTTCTGATTTTTCTCTTAAATACATGACAGTCATCATTCTAGAATAATCATCAACGAAAAGAATAAAGAATTTATCTCCAGTATAGCTTTGTATTCCAATAGGTCCACATAAATCAGTATGCACAATTTCCAAAATTTCTTTAGACTGATAGTTCTTACTCTTGAAACTAGTTTTACTCATTTTGCCAATCTGACAATTCTTACATAGACCAGTATCAGGTTTCTTCAAAGTAGGAATGCCTCTAACCTTCTTGAATTTGCTTATTTTTATCATGTTATCAAAATTCACATGACATAACCTTTTGTGCCATAGCCAACTTTCTTCTATTTGAGCAATAAAGCATGAATATTCACTAAGATCAAGATAAAATAAGTTACCTTTTGTTTGTTTGCCTGATCCAATGAGTTTTCCTTTTCCATCCAGCAGTCTTGCTTGACCATTCATGAATTCAACCTTGAAACTAGTGTTGATTAGCTATGCTACACTTAGAAGATTATGTTTTAGTCCTTCAACCCAATAAGAATCATCACATATGAGTTCTTTGGTTAATGAGATTCTTCCTTTTCCTTTTATACAACAAGGTTCATTGTTTCCAAATCTTACATTACCACTATCACAGTCTTCTAGATATTCAAATTTTGTCTTGTCACCAGTCATGTGGTGTGAACATCCGCTATCTATTATCCATATATCATCTTTTCTTATATGAGAAATAAGTGCCATCTTATCTTCATCATCATCAGATTCATCTTTTATAGCAATAAAGACAATTTCTTCTTCACTATCATCAGAATCTTTAGCCATAAAACATGTTTTCTTACCTTTATCCTTGAATGATTTGAAATTTTTTTTGCCATAGTACTTGTGACTTCTCTTCTCTTCCTTGACTTGCTTGTTTGGGCACCTAGCTGCAATATGTCCAATTTCTTCACATGAAAATTAGATTAAAGGAGTTTTACCTTTATATTTACCTTTCACTCTAGAGTACTTCTTTGCAAGTAATGCTTCTACAATTTCAAGATCACTATCAAAACTTTCTTCTGATACTTCTTCACTTTCTGACTGAACTTCTTTACTTTTCTTGTTCTTCTTTAGTGAAACCTTGGCCTCAAATGCTGATTCAATATTTTTGGAACTAGGAACATAGTTGTCATAGTTGTCTAATTCAAAGGCTGTCAATCTTCCAACTAAAGCATCCAAAGTTATATTGTGGTTTGTTTCACATCTTCTTTCTTGAATAGCTGATACTCTTATTGCATAGATAGGGAGTAATGTTCTGAGTACCTTACTTATAACAGTTTCATCTGAGATTATTCCTCCAGAAGCTCTAATTGCACTTACACTTGCTTTGATTCTTTCAACATATTTTGCAATGTTTTCATCTTCCTTCATATTCATCTTGTCAAACTGTCCTCTTAGGCTTTCTTCTTTGGCTCTTTTCACATTTGCATCACCACCATATATTTTCTTCAGTGCCATCCACATTTCATATGCAGTAGTGCAGTCTTTAATATCATCAAATTCTTCATAACTGAGAGCAGATGCAATGTCTATCATCATGGTGTTGTGAGTCTTTTTATCTGCAATGTCTTCAACAGTTAATGCGCCATTAGGAATTGTGTATTCTTTATCAATGTATTTGCATCCTGAATCACCAATGGAAGCCAGATGAAGTCGCATGAGACCTTGCCATGCTGAAAAGTTATCTCTGTTGAGCTTTGGAATTTCCCTCTTGTAAGACATCCTGATCTTTAGCGTAGGTCCTCGAAACCCTTCCTGCAAGCACCAAATGCTCTGATACCAATTGATGGAATATGGATGAAGTGACTGAGAGGGGGGGTGAATCAGTCAACCATAAATCACTTCCTTTTAATTCTTTCCAGATCCCTTAGGATATCTTAACAATGTTATCTATTTTAGCACTCGGTAAATAGATTGCAGTAACTTTGAAGATGCAGTAAGTATTAGCAAAATTATCTTTTAGATATTCATCAGCACTGGTGTATGATTAAGATAGCAATTAAGAACACAAGAGACACAAGATTTTAACATGGAAACCCAATATGGGAAAAACCACCAATATATCTAGATACTGATTTTCACTTTTTTGAAGTGATGCCCGGTTAGAAGCCAACCGGGTAAAAGGTTACAAAACACACTGTTAGGTGTGACCTTGTTAGAGGATTTAAACACCCTGCTAGGAGTGGCCTGGTAAGATGTCTTGAAAACAATTCAATGGAATTGTCACCTTGTTAGAGGATTTACAATATGGTTGTTAAACCAACTCGGTTAAGAGATTTAGAATTCACTGTTACTATGATAAGAAGGTAACAATGAAAAATGACCTGTATAATAATGCAACTGCCTTGCTGATTACAAATCTTTGTTCTGCATATGTGTGATCCTTCTTGATCGAATAAATCTCTGCTACACCTTAAGGATATCTGAACATCCTTCACAAATTTGCACACACCTTTTCTATCTTTTCTTCTGTAAATCTTCTGCTATATTTCTTTTTATTTTTCACATTTGACCTTTTATTTATATGATTTTAGATTTGTCAAATCGACATTATTTAGTATAACAGTCGGCTGAATTAAGCAAACTCTATTTGCAAAAATCCTTCAAGGGCCGACAGTGCTCGGTGACCATAACTTTCTATAATCTTTCAGAGACCGAGGGAACTCGGTAAACACCAACAATCTTTTACCTTCGATAACCGACTAAACTCGGTAAACACTGAATTTCCTTTGACGATCGACTGAACTTGGTAAACACTGAATTTCCTTTGACGACCGACTGAACTCGGTAAACACTGAATTTTTTTTGACGACCGACTGAACTCGGTAAATGCTGAATTTCCTTTGACAACCGAGTGGACTTGATAGACACTGATTTTCTTTGATAACCGAGTGGACTCGGTAAGCACTAATATTCCTGTCTGGCAGACCGACTGAGCTCAGTAGGAACTGATTGCTACGGACTATGACATTGTGTGACATCAAAGACAATACATAATTTGAGTAGCAATTTCCTTCAAACAATTGTTTCCAACATATATGTGTGTATATATACATATATATGTGTGTATATATACATATATATGTGTGTATATATATATATATGTGTGTGTGTATATATATATATGTGTGTATATATATATATGTGTGTATATATATATATATCTATATATATATATACGTATATATATATGTATATATATATATACGTATATATAGGTATATATATATATATATATATATATATATATATATATATGTGTGTGTATATATATATATATGTATATATATATATATATATATGTATATGTATATATATATATATACTAATACTACTATTTTCGGTACACTAAAGAAACCGATTGAATGCGGTATAAATGTATAAACACTAATATGATGTATATGGAAAACATAATTGTTTCATGTACAACAATGTATATTGCAGACACGATACTATCGTGCACTGCATTGTACATTGCAGACACGATAGTATTGTGCACTGTAATGAAATTGCAAACATGATAGTATCATGCAGTGCAATGTAATTGCAGCCACATGATAGTTATCGTGTGACTGTAATTACATTACAGTACATGATGGCTGTCATGTATCATCCCTTGATTATTAAATGACACTAATTTGTATTCTAAGAGCATACCATTTTGCAGTTAATTAGTTGATTGAAATTAAATTAACATAGGGTCATGACCCTACATGGAAACCACCATGTACGTTCATGACTTTACACATCAATATATATAATAAAAGAAAATTGTGGAATCAATCAATCATAAGGGAAATTGCATTCTACAACAATATATATAAATACTAAATAATATAAATCAATCTTCTGATCTAATATTCCTTAACAAATTCAAAAGAGAACTAAATTGTATAATTGGTACAGGAGCACACCTAGGGTAACCTCCATAGTTGTGATGTTTTGGCTTGTATTTGACATTGGCCAAGTCAGAGTAGTGTGAGTTTTATTTAGACCTTAGAAGGTCATTGCATTTTTGGCTAAGTGAGTTAGTCAGTAGGACTAAGGTCACCAAAATAGTCATTGTTGGTAGCTTTTAAATTGCTTAGTCTTAAGAAGTGAAGTGTTGGATTTGAGCTATTAATGACTCCTAAACACATGAATGATGTAATAGAGATGCCTTGAGGCCATAAATGAACTTGGTTCCTTAGAAAATAGAGGTTAGAGGTCCTAAGAAGTAGAATGATGACACAATGAAAAAGATGCCAAATGTTGTTACAAAGTTGTCATGACAACATTTGCAATAATGGCAAATGTTGCATTCAACTCGGTTACATAGGATCCCCTAAAAGATAGGAAGTGGAAAATTGACCAACATGGTAAATGGAATCTAATGTTAAGGAAGGCTTGAAGCTCGAGATTATACATCATTATAACAAGTTTGTGTAATGAGAAGATAGCTCTGCAACACTGTTTTGTGAAGAACCCAAGCATTTCATTGTGCCCATGGAATTATATGGTTTGAAACTTGAAAGTTAGCATTGGATTTGAGTAGTGCAAGATGTTTTCACAATTTTTCATTGAGTGTGATAGTTGTTTTGAGTTAGTCTACTGGTTATGAGAAAATAAGTTAGATTTAGACAGTGTGTTGGTCCCTATTAGACTATTTTTGGTTTCATGGCTCCCACTTGAGATTCAACCCTTCAAACTTCAAGAAAGTGGATGAATCTTTGATTGGAGCCTTTGTACATAATTTATATAAAGGCAGGAATCCATAGGAGTCAATTTTATATTTTAAATGTCAAGCCCTAGCTGAGCTAGGAGTGTTCGGCTAGAGGCTTGACAGTGAAGAATCAAGTGATTAAATGCAGGGGAGAGAAGCACTGTACAAAACAAGTACAGTTCTAGGTAGGAATTAGTCATATCTTGACATGTTAAGATGATTGAGGTCATATCAATCCATTAGAGTGAGTTGTAAGAAAGAACCAGTCAAGTCCTAGTAAATAGGCCTTTTAGTCCTATTAGTCCTAGTTTGTAGGAACCCTATGTACAGAGGACCTAGGAGTCCAAAACCTTCAAAATATTTTATAAAATCCAAAAGGGTATCCAAATGTGGGATTAGAGTTTTAGGTTGTTTGCAAAGTTTTTGCAAGAAGTGGCAAAAGGTCACTGGTAAAGCTACAAGGGAATAGGGCTAATTAGGCCTCCTCATGGTGAAGTCTTGAACCTGATAAGGAAAGGCTTGAAGATCCTTATAAATGGATCCAAATGGTAGAGATATGAATGTAAATGAAGCATTAGACATCCCTGTAATGAATTTCATGAATGGAGAGATGTTGGCACTTAGATCCTTCTAAGTGTAGGAGAAGAAGTGAAGTATCTACATGGTGTCAGTCCTTCAAGGTGAAGTACAAAGGTGTTAGGCTCTTGGTGAGGAGCTAGGAAAGGCCTTAGTTAATCATGTAAGCCTTTGGAAGATCCTATAGGATATTTTTATCATTGATAGAGACAAGATAGGTCTCTTAGTAGTTGTGCAAGCAAGCCTTGGAAAACTCACATCATATTGGTATCAGAGCTTGATTTGATCAAGCTTGTGGTTGATGTTGCATCCTATTGAATCAGTGGGAGAGAATACATCTTTTGAGTTAGAAGAAGCTAAAGAAATGGTTACTAACTCTGAGTTAGCCAAGAAAGTGGAAGAACAAGAAGATGATAACAAGTTGCTGAGAGAGAGATTAGCTCAAATGGAACATCTCTTGGGTGAAGTCCAAGACAAAGCTGATAAGGTCAAAGATAAAATTGATCAAAAGGAAGAGAAAGAAGCATAGAAAAAGGAATTAGAATTGGAGGAGGAAGCTCCAACACTTGACCCTATTCTTCCTAAAGAACCCTTCTTGAAGGCATTGAAGGCCTTAAGTGTCAAAGCTTTGGATGGTGTGCACTATTTAGTGGACAAATGGATCTAGATTCAGTCATGGATTGGATAGAAAACATTGAGAATCACTTTGAATATGATGGAATATCAGATGCCCAAAAGGTTATGGTGGCCAAGTCTAGGCTAAGAGGTTCAGCTCTCACATGGTGGAAGTTTGTGAAGACATAAAGAGAAAAAGATGGAAAGGGTCCTATAGTTACATGGAAGGGCATGGTAACTAAAGTGAAGCAAACCTACCTTCCTGATGATTATGAATTTCAGCTACATAGGAGGAGAGACAATCTTAGAAAAAAATATTTGGATCTACAAGCATACACCGAGGAGTTCCAAAAGTTATGCTTAAGATAAAAAGTGGTTGAGGATGAAAGCATCAAGATAGAAAGGTATTTGAATGGACTCAAATGGTCTATTCAAGAAGACATGAGTCTTATGAATTTCAAAACAATCTATCAGTGTTAACAAATGGCCTTGAAGATAGAGGAGAAAAGAAAAAGGAAGCAAGGAAAAACCTCCAAGGGTAGAGGTAAAGGAAAAGATAGTAGAGGACAAAGAGGTGGCTATGGTGGTAGGAGTTCTGAATCAAAGGTTCAAGGAGAAATAAAATTTAGTGAGAAACAAGAAGGAAGCTCTAGTAGAGGTGGTAGAGGAAGAAGTGGTGGACAAGGAAGAGGCAACTACTTTGCCCATATGAAATGCTTTCATTGCAATCGAATGGGACACCCTGCCTATAGGTGTCCAAAGAAGGGTAGTTCTTCTCAAGGAGGTGACAAGAGAACTAATCTAGTTCATGAAGAAAAAAATGTAGAAAAGAAACATCCTGAGGTCCCATTGAACTCAGAGGAAGGTGAGAACCTCATGATGAGGAGAAATTTGATCAAGGACCTGGTTAAGGAAGAACCAAGCCAAAGAAGATCCCTGTTTAGGATAAGGATCCCTGTTTAGGATAAAGTGCAAGATGATGGAAAAAGTATGTAGAGTCATCATTAACTTAGGGTCTACTAACAATATTATGATAGAGGAAGTATTCAACAAGCTAAAATTGACAAGGATACCCCACACCAATCCTTACAAGGTCACATGGCTAAATAAAGGCCAACATGTATTAGTGAATGAACAAGCATGGGTGGAGTTCTCAATTGAAAGGTATAAGGATAGAGTTTTATGTGATGTGTTGCCTATGGATGCATGTCACTTTCTCCTAGGTAGAGCTTGGCAATTTGACCACCAAGCTATGCATGATGGAGGGAAGAACTCCTATACATTCAAGAAAGACAATGTAACTTTCAAAATTCAATCGCTATTAGAGGATGCAGAGGTAAATAAAATAGGTCCTAATGTGCTCATGGTTGGTGAGAAAGAGTTCTTATAATCCATGGAAGAGAGTGAAGGTGTTGGCTTTGCATTGGTGTTAAGGCCAAGAGAGTCGGATGAAGGTAAGGTAACCAAGAATACATAGTTACCAAGGGAGTTGCAAAGCATATTGAAGACTTATGAAGGTATAGGAAGTGATGGAAAACCATCAACCTTACCCCCAAAAATAGCCATAAGTCATAGGATATACTTGATACTAGGAGCTACCCTTCCCAATAAAGTATCCTACAAGATGACCCCTCAAAAAAATGAGGAAATTTCTAGACAAATACAAGAGCTCCTAAACCAAGGTCTCATTTGAAAGAGTATTAGTCCATGTTCTATACCCACTATCCTTGCACCTAATAAGGGGGGAGCTTGGAGACTTTGTAATAATTCAAGGTCTATTAATAGGATAACCATAAGGTATAGGTTCCCTATTCCTAGGATTGAAGACTTAATGGATTGTGTAGGTGAAGCTAAGTACTATAGAAAGATAGACTTGAAGAGTGGCTATCACCAAATAAGGATGCATGAAGGAGATGAGTGGAAAACAACCTTCAAAACCAATGAAGGTTTGTATGAATGGCTTTTCATGCCATTTGGATTATCCAATGTCCCCTCCACATTCATGAGGCTCATGAATGAAGTCCTCAAAGACTACATTGGCAAGTTTGTAGTGGTATATCTAGATGATATACCGATTTATATAAAAACAATAGGTGAGCACCTAGAACATCTTGAGACTATTTTCAAGAAGCTGCATGATGAGAAGTTGATGATCAACTTGGAGAAATGTGAGTTCATCAAGACAGAGCTAGTGTACCTTGGATTTTTTCTATCACATGGCAATCTGAAAATGGATAAGAGCAAAGTGGAAGCCAATCTTAATTGGCCTACTCCAAGGATAGCAACAGAGGTAAGAAGTTTTTATGGCTTTGCTCAATACTATAGGAAATTCATAAGGCAATTTAGTCCAATTTCTACTCCTATGTTGGATACTATTAAAGGAGGCATGAAGACTAAGTTTGTATGGAATGAGCATGCTAACAAGAGCTTTGACTTGTTAAAGGAAAAGATAGCTACCCAACCTATTTTAGTCTTTCCAAGATTTGAAAATCTATTCACCATAGAATGTGATGCAAGCAATGTGGCTATTGGAGTTTTTTTAAGCCAAGAGGGTAGACTAGTGACTTTTCATTCTGAAAAGTTAAGTGAGTCCAAGAAGAAGTACTCTTCTTATGGCATTAAGATGTATGCATTGGTTCAAGCTCTAAGGAATTAGAGGCACTATTTGCTTCCCAAGGAATTCATAGTGTATTCAGAAAACCAAGCACTTAGATTCCTAAATTCACAAGAGAAGTTGAGTCACAAGCACATGAAGTTGGTTGAATACCAGTAAGCTTACACCTTCAATATCAAGCACAAGAAAGGAATACTCAACAAGGTGGTAGATTCCTTGAGTAGAAGAGCTCTCACCATCCAAGAGATTCAGTTGAAGAGCATGGGAATAGATCATTTTAAGGATCTATATGCAGATGATGAAGATTTTGTAGACATTTAAAAGGTATGTGCTGAGAATAAGAATCATTTTCATAGTAAATATGTTGAGTATACTTTGGAAAGTGATCTCTTGTTTCAGGGGAATCAATTATGTGTCCCTAGAGGCTCTATTAGAGAAAATTTGATTCAAGAAAAGCATAATGGTGCATTGAGTGGTCACTTTGGGATCACTAAGACTCAGGAACCTTTTCAAAGGTTCTATTATTGGCCAAGGATGAATATTGATGTTAGGAGGTATGTGGAAAGTTGTATAGTGTGTCAAAAGGCCAAGGGCACTTCTTCAAATGCAAGCCTATATCAACCACTACCTATTCCTACTAGGCCATGGGAATGCTTGAGTATGGATTTTTTAGTTGGGTTGCCCAAGACAAGACAAGGCATGGATAGTGTTTATGTAGTTATGGACAGATTCAACAAGATGGCTCACTTTGTGCCATGCAAGACAACTAATGATGCTAGTCAAATAGCCTCTCTTTTCTTCAAGGAGATAGTAAGAATCCATGGGTTACCTATGAGTATGGTGTCAGAAAGAGACACCAAATTTATGAGTCATTTTTGGAATACTCTTTGGCACAGATTAGGCACTAATTTATCATTTGGATCTACATACCATCCTCAAACTAATGGTCAGACCGAAGTGGTAAATAGAAGCCTCGACAATCTATTAAGGCGCTTGACCAAGGAGTATGGTCAACAATGGGATCAGTTGATTACCCAAGCTGAGTATGCATATAATGATACTATAAAAAGATCCACGGGAAAGAGTCCCTTTGAGATAGTATATGGACTACATCCTAGAGGAGTCTGTGAGCTAAGAGACTTGAAGGATGGAGTGAAGGGAAGTGGATTTTCTGATGACTTTTCTTATGCAATGGAGGAGATACATGATACAGTCAGGAAGACTTTGACAGAGAACACAATGAAGCATAAGGATAAGGTGGATTAGAGTAGAAGAGAAGTTTAGTTCAATGTGGGAGACTTGTTAATGGTACATATAAACAAGTCTAGACTTCAAAAAGGAGCCCCTCACAAGTTACAGATGAGAAGGATATGTCCCTCTACTATCTTGGCCAAATATGAGAATAATGCATTCAGAGTGGAGCTACTAGAAGATAGTGGACTATCCCTTGTCTTTAACATTGCAGACCTAGTTCATTACAAAGGACCACCACCAAACATGGGTCAAAGCCTCATTGAAGTAATCAAAGATGTGGAAGACCTCAAACTACCTAGTGCTATAGTCAAGCAAGCTGACAGTATACTAGACACTAGAGTCTACAAGAAAACTAGAACCGAGGAGTACAAAGAACACTTGATCAAGAGACATGGTCAATCAGATGTTGATGTAGTATGGGTTAAAGAATTAGAGTTTAAGAAGATGGGGATTGATCCTACTTTACTCAATCCAAGGGTGGATTGAACTTTTTTGTTTTGGGGAGGATGGTGGATGAGCACACCTAGGCTAACCTCCATAGTTATGATGCTTTGGCTTGTATCTAACATTAGACAAGTCAGAGTAGATTGCATTTATTTTAGACCTTATATGGTCATTTCATTTTGGGCTAGGTGAGTTAGTCATTAGGACTAAGGTCACCAAAATAGTCATTGTTAGTAGCTTTTAAATTTCTCAGTCTTAAGAAGCTTAGTTTTGGTTTTGAGCTATTAACGTGTCCTAAACACATGAATGATGTAATAGAGATGCCTTGAGGCCATAAATGAAGTTGGTCCCTTAGAATATAGAGGTTAGAGGTCCTAAGAATTATGATGATGGCATAATGACAAAGATGCCAAATGTTGTTACAAAGTTGTCATGACAACATTTGCAATAATGGAAAATGTTGCATGCAACTCGGTTACATAGGATCGCCTAGAAGATAGGAAGTGGGAGATTGACCAACATGCCCTAAAAACATGGTAAATGGGATCTAATGTTAATGAAGGCTCAAATCTCATGATTAGAAATCATTGTAACAAGTTTGTGTAATGAGAAGGTAGCTCTGCAACAATGTTTTGTGAAGAACCCGAGCATTTCATTGTGACTGTGGCATTATATGGTTTGAAACTTGAAATTTATCATTGGATTTGAGTAGTGTAGGATGTTTTAAGACTTTTTCATTTAGTGTGATAGTTTTTTTGAGTTAGTCTACTAGTTGTGAGAAAATAAGTTAGATTTAGACGGTGTGCTCGTCCTTATTAGACTATTTTTGGTTTCATGGCTCCCACTTGAGATTCAACCCTTCAAAATTCAAGAAAGTGGATGAATCTTTGAGTGGAGCCTTTTTATATAATGTATATAGAGGTAGGAATTTGGAGGAGTCAGTTTTCTATTTTAAATGTCAAGCCCTAGGCGATCTAGGAGTGTCCAGTTAGAGGCTTGACAGTGAAGGATCAAGTGATTAAATGCAGGGGAGAAAAGCACTGTATGGAAAAAGTATAGTTCCAAGTAGGAATTAGTCATATCTTGACATGTTAAGAGGATTGAGGTTATATCAATCCATTAGAGTGAGTTCTAAGCAAGAACCAGTCAAGTCCTAGTAAATAGGCCTTTTAGCCCTATTAGTCCTAGTTTGTAGGATCCCTATGTACGGAGGACCTAGGAGTCCAAAACCTTCAGAATTTTTTATAAAATCCAAAAGGATATCCAAATGTGGCATTATATTTTTAGGTTGTTTGGAAAGTTTTTGCAAGAAGTGGAAAAAGGTCATTGGTAAAGGCTACAAGGGAATAGGCCTAATTAGGCCTCCTCATGGTGAAGTCTTGAACCCAATAAGGAAAGGCTTGAAGATCCTTCTAAATGGATCCAAATGGTAGAGATACGAATTTAAATGAAGCATTAGACATCCCTACAATGAATTTCATGAATATTGGAGAGAAGTTGGCACTTAGATCCTTCTAAGTGTAGGAGAAGAAGTGAAGTATCTACATTGTGTCAGTCCTTCAAGGTGAGGCAAAAAGGTGTTAGGCTCTTGGTGAGGAGATAGTAAAGGCCTTATTTAATCATCTAAGCCTTTGGAAGATCCTATAGGAGATTTGGATCATTGATAGAGACAAGCTGGGTCTCTTAGTAATTGTGCAAGAAAGCCTTGGAACACTCACATCAATAATTTCTTCATTTTCAATATCTTCCATGGTGGTTAGAGAGTCATCCATAGGCTTAATTAACTCCATGGTGCAGTTTCTCTTTTCATTCTTCAATGATGATTGATGGAAGAACTTGGTGTTTCTATCACCCTCAGTGATCTAGTTGAGTTCTAAATATTTGTCACCAATCAGCTAACAAATCTCTTTCTTCAACAACAATCTAGTCATTCCATCCATTTTTCTAAATATTACTTTGAACCTCCTCAGGATATTCTTTTGTCGAAGATTTTCAAGAGAAGATACTCCCAAAAGTAAACTTATTTTGGTGTTTCAAATTAGACATAAGGTTTTTCAACTTGGTAACCAATCTGTGCATAGATTTTCCACTAACTTTAACCTTCCACCAATTGAGAAGGAAATATTTAAAGTCTAGATTGTAGGTCCACATAATTTCAAAATTGAAAGGGTATGTCTCCTTGTAATTCCTAGATTCCTAATTCAAGAGAATAGGATAGTGATATGATCCATATCTAACATGTGAAGACAAAAATCATTTATCATATGTATCCCATGCTTTAGATAACAAGAAGTGGTCCAACCTGACTTGAATCAACTGATCCCTAGATCTCACATTTGATCATGTATAGTGATTCCCAAGAAGGTCTAGCTCCAAAAGGCTTCCTCTAACAAAGAAATCTTGTAAGTCCTGCATAGATCTTGAGATGTCTAAAGTTAGCCAAATTTTTTTTGAAGGAAAGAGAGGAGAATTAAAATCTCATACATCACTATCCATTGATTTTTAATGAAAGTATTATAGACTCGAAGAAGAGCAGCCTAGAAATCCATCCATTGGATAATAGTATTAGGATCATAAATATTGGTCAATACCTACCTAGTGGTAGATTGAGTATCCAAGAAAGAGAAGTATTGTGCATGTTTACAATGCATTAAAAGATAGCCATCCAAGTTGTTGGGGTTTCATAAAAAAACCAAACCACTTGAAGCCCCATCAACATCCATATATGTAGAGTGGGAAAAGGGCCATAAATATTTTCTTATTTTGAGAAAAGCTTCCCTTGATATTTTGGTTTCTTGCAACAAAATGATGTCCACGTGGAGTTCCTTAATCAAAGTTTTTTAGTAAAATCTTCTTGTGGGAGCTATTGATTCCCCTTATGTTATAGGATAGAACAATCATTAAATAATAATTTTCTAGTTTGGTTCATGTTTGCAACATATTTAGCTAATGTGGCCTGATGAATCTCACTAGCTAATTATTTTTCTAGTTCTAGAAAGGGTACCAACATCTGAAAACTTTATAACTTTTGAATAGGAGGCCAAAATAAAGGAAACCTTAGCTTAGACCTAAGCTAAAGGGGAAAGATGGAAAGAGGCAAGAGAGAGGGGGAAATGGGAGAGACATGGGGGGAAGGGAAGTGAGAAGGAGAGGTGAAACAAAGAGGGGACAATAAAAAAGGAGCTCAATAGAATTTTTAGGGAAGGGGGAGGGGGAAGAGACAAGGATCTCATGGGAGGAAAAAGAGGAGAGTGGTCAGAGGGGACATGGGGTCACATATTGAGCCATCTAAAGATAAAAAATAGTAACATCTAAGAGATGCATAACTAGGGGAAACCTTAGACTAAAAAATAGGGTCCTAAGAACCACCAAAATTTAAAACCTCAAACTTTTCAAGAGTAACATTAACATTCCCAACACCCAGAATCCTTTCTCCCAAGCTAGGATCCAACTAGGAAGGGGACACACCTTTACCCACTTCCCTGAAACTCTTGAAACCCTTAGAGTAATCAAAGTTGATGTTCCCTACCAAAGAGAAAGACTACCAATACAAGGTGGATTTCTCATATTTCAGACATTGAGAAACTGAGCCAAGATGAGACTTGAACTGCACTAAGACAAGAAGAAAAGTTCCTAGAGCCACTAAAACACAAAAATGAGAAAAAATAAACCGCAATTAATTTTTAGTGATAGAATCCACCCACATGAATTCACCAAAGGAACTGGCTATACCTTCAATAACTTCCTCATCCCATAATTCCATAGAAAGGACAAGGAGGCATACCCATGTGGAAACTACACTAAAATGATGCACCACTAGGTCAAAACCAAGTCTCCACTTGCAAAGCTAGAGAGCCAACTTACCATAGAACCATAGACCCTTAGTCAAGATCTTCATGGAATCCTCTTTGGGAGAAAGGAGAAATAGAAATACCCTTTTGTAAGGGCTAAGACAACAACTGAACCTTTCAAGGCCCAAGTTGACAAAACCCACTTTATGGTAAGGACAATGTTAGGACTACAACCTTTGAACATTCCAACCTGAGAGTTTTGCATTTTGGATAGGGAAAGGTCCAAAGAGGGGTCAAGACCATTGATAGAAGTTCCATCCTTAAATTTCACCACTAAGAGAACACCATTAGGAGGTAGCGAATCCTTCACAAAAATATTTTCCAAGTCCCCACAAGATCGACCTTTTGAGAAGACTAGGAAGGAGGGCATCTACATACCTTGGAAAACTCCACCTCAAAGTGAAATTTTATGAGATCACTATATTCTAAGCTTGTAATCTTAGGAAAAAGAAGTAAACAGATCCCATGGTTGTTGGAATAAGTATCGTCCAAGTTGAAATTCCAATGGATGTCAGCTTCCTTGTCTCCTCCAATCATACCAACCTGAATCAAGTCTAATGAAGTTTGATCTAAAAAATTCTTCTACCCATCCTTGGTTTCCTACCCATCTCCGCTTGCAGAGCACATTTTGAACTTCTTTTTTAATAGATTAGAACTTGTAACTAATCAGGTGTTCCAAATAGAATATAAAAATATTTCTACATATGTATCACAATAAGTGAAATAAGGAAACAAAAAGGTCTTCTACAACTCCAAATCCAAAAAAAATATGAACCTAGAAAACATTAGGAAAGAAGTACAATGATTAGCCCACATTGAACTCAGTCAAATATAAGAACTAAGTAACCTAATCAAGAGAAAGACAATCCCAATCATAAACATTCTATCCTTAGATGGGCCTCTAAATTCCATTTAGCTAGAGAATTAACAGCCTCATTCCATTCTTAAGGGATGTGAACAAAAGTGATGGAGGTGAAGTACTAAGCTAAATCATGAATTTGAGCAGAAAATAAAATAAAATGACAAGAAAAATTATCAAAATTCTTGTTATTCCAAAAGAAATTTAAAATCATAAAATCCATCTCATAAATAACATCCTACCAACCTAATCCACAAGCTTTTTTGATAAAGCATGAGAAAGGCATGGACTTCCATTTTATTATTTCTACCAACTCTAATAGCTACTGAAAAGAAAAAAAAAACAACACATAAAGCAAATTGTTGTCTTGCTATCCTTTTGTTGTCCTTTGTCTTTTTTCTATTCTTTTTGTTTAAGGACTCATTTGTCTAGCTTTTTTTGGTGCTATTGCACTTGTCTTATTGGAGCTTAATTTCCTACTTTGTAATATTGATGTCAAAGGTTTCAGCTCCTTTCAAAACCCACTTTTACGTAATCAAAACTAGAACAATGATGGTTAAAGTTTCCAATCCAAGTTTGGTAACAATTACCATTAGAGGAACCATCAACATTAATATTAAAGCCTTATTAGGGGGAGGTGTACATTGACCAAATCTATTAAGCTTGAAAAAAGGAACTCTTTGGGAAGGATGAGTCTAGGACTTAGATGTTATAGGAAATGGGAAAATTTCCCATATCCAAATGTTCAATAACCATACGATGAAGAGGAGTGAGGATTTGATCAAAAGAGTATTTAGCAAGCTGAATATAGCACCTTATGTAAATATATTTAATGAGGTGTTTTTATCCCTAAAAAATATGGCAATTTCTTTCTAACAAATATGTCATAGAAGGAAATTAGGACCAATACTATATACCATGAAAAGACAACAAAAGAAAAGAAGTAGTAGGAGGAGGAAAACCCATAGCCCAAAAGTCAAATAAATAATTAGCATCAATAGAAGAATGAATCTAAGACCTTTACCATTGAGGCCAAAGACTAAGAAATGGACATTGAAGGAAAAGGTGACAAACATCTTCCTCATGAAGCTAACTAAAAACACAATTAAATGATAATAATTTATATAATTATAAAATAAATGTATATATACCATTCAAATCTACCAACAAAATGCTAAATACAAATGTAAAATAAAATAGTGAATATATTTAAAACACAAAGATTGATTTCAAAAACTTGTGCCTTAAGCTAGACAAATATTACCAGTAGTACTTTAATTATGTCGAAGGTGTCTCTTATATGAAATGAATTACCCTGGATTAAACCAATCGATGACCGTCGAGCATGTCGTACGCATGCATGATGATTGAAATGATCCAAATCACCTGCGGCTTTTGAAAAACCCATAAATAGTAACATTTCCATTGTGTGAATCAACTGCAAAGCTATGAATTAACTCACTAGAAACTAGACTTAGGTTCGTGGTTTATGAGATGCGTTGCTTATTTCTTCATTTCTGTCTATTTTAATTTCTATTGGGTTGATGAATTCGTCAGAAGTGGTACTTTCATCCATTTTAATTTCTACAAGGCTGACGAAATTGTGAAAATTTAGAGAAGTACAAGGCAGTGGCAGTTTGAGTGATTTCTAACGAGTCACCCATTTACCAGTGTGGCATTAGATCATTATATTTTACAGGATGCCGACAAGATAACAAGGACAAAGTTGGCAACATGGTACCCGGTTGCCTATGCAGTAGATGAACACAAGGGTGAAGGACAACATAAGAGATCTAGAGATTAGTTTAGTCAGCTTATCTCGAATTAGTCTAGTGGTTAGAGAAAAATTTGGAGAAATGGAGATAACCTTGGTCTCAAAATCTCCCAATTAAATTGATTAAGCCCCAAACATCTTGAGAACGGGAGAATGCCTTAGTCACACATTCTCCCAAACTTTTGGTGGTTAGAAAATTAAAAGGGGCCTAGGTAAAAATAAATGTTAGGAATATGACCCCATCCAATGACATAATTAAAACACATACATTTTAGGAACTTAAGTGACTTTGTCAATGCATGCACCCAATCTCTAAGGTTTCTACAAGACTGACACTCTACATAGAAGGAATGGTTGTCATGTGCTCACAAGGAATCTTTTTAGACCTTGTGATCATGCAACAATCATTGATCTTAATTTATTATCAGGCCTTTGAAAAGGGTGGGCCCACTGCCAGGTGTGCACAAGTGTTCATTCCTGATTACTTGTAGTATTTGATGATGTGCAAACTATCATAGGGACTGTCGCTCAATAAGAAAAAATAGCATGTTCGCTTGCTGGGTATTGTGACGTGGAGGCTTCTAATTGGTCGAGCTAGGTGGGACCGATTACTAAAGGGATCAACAATGAATGAAAGATCTAACAGTTGTTGTATGTTCGCAAGGAATCTTACCAAGCCTTGCGATCATGTGATTGTCATTGATCTAGTATCAAGGCCATGGTGTCTTACTATATGTCCACTTAGAAAAATGAAATAATATTAACCGTTAGATACATGATCTAATGGTAATGATGAATCCAAAGTGTCAAGTGGTTCCTGGGTGATGCGATTAAAGGTTTACCGTCGATGCATCTTGATCGTATGTTTGTCATATGTTTGCAAGGAATCTTGTCAGCCTTGCGCACATGCGATATCTATTAGATTATGCTCTACAAAATATCGACCGTCTAGTTTCAAACTTCGAGGAAGACTAGTGAAAAATTCAATTTTCCCATTGAGGGATGACAATTTGAATTGTCAGAAAAGTAATGGCAAGATCATGTGGAGTAAACTTCTGAAAAGACTGTCTTTGATTGCTAATATATTGAAGATTCACACATTCTTAGAAACACAAAGAGATAGAATTTTTAGAAGCCTAGGTGAACAAATTTACAGAGCCGGTTGTCATTTCCTGAGAAATTTCTAAAAAAGGTTGGTGAATATCTTTGCAATTCTTATTCTTGTTAGTAGCATCATAATTTTGTCATATTTCTTTTGCACAAATTATAGATAATTTGCAAACCCTAGAATGGCACCAAGAAAAGATTTAATTGGTAAAGTTGAGTACAGTGAGAGAGGGTTACATGAAGACCTGTTAGAACTATTAGATCACTCGACAGCTGACATAGTGAAAGCCAAGCAATTAACACTGAAAAAACCTAGGGTAAAGGTAGCAGACGACTTATATGACATGGGAAATTACATAAGGGATGCCAAGATTGGCACAATTAATGCAAGTGGCACTTCTAATATCACTGGTCTAGGGTTGTTCAAAGTAGGGTTTAGTCAGAGAAATGCTCTCCCTCCTACTAGCAATATATGGCAATTTGACTTGGGAAAGCTCGTCGTACCTAGTGTTTTTATGGATGCAGATTTGATGACTCAACTTGCAAAGAATTATGACCTGATTACAAGGGTAGTTAGGGATGTAAAAGGAAACCTACTGATAAGCATCTCAACTAAAGAAATTAGAAGGGTTTTTAAACTAAGTGAACCCTCAAATGACCTAGAAAGAATTAATTTTGAAGAATTAAAGCAAGTGTACAATGCTCAAAGAGATTACCTCAGGAGTGGCCCCTTGAAGGAGTTCTTTAACAAAATTGGGGGATTGATTACCATGGGACCAAGTATAGAGGAGCCCCTTAAAGTAGAATATTTTAACTTGAGAGCAAGGGGTGCATATTGGTCACTATGTCAAATCTTTGGAGAAGATGTTGAAGAGAGAATGCCAATACATTTAATGTACATGATGGTCCAAATTGTACACCCATACCTATCAGTTACATTTGACTTTGCCCCTTTCATTTATGATTTGATTCATAATGGATTGATAGGAATCTAGAAGAGCAAAGTTGACAAGCCATTCTACTGGTACTCTTTCATGATGTATATGTTCTTGTTTAAAGGTGCAAATTATTTTGAGAAGGAGATGGATTTGTTGAAATAAAAGGATGGTGAGGATATGCTAGTCCAATTGTGGAGCCTCAACATGACATGAGATAAGGAGGATAATAGTTTCATGAATTTTGATAGATTTTGCAACCAGGCTCAGGCTATTATTTGTGCATGAGAACCCAAGAATCCCAACAGCCTTGGCTGAACTTGTTAGACCAAAACATTTTACCAAGGGCTTAAAAATTGTGCATAATTGCGTGGATTTCATTTTTTATCCTATTTCTACTATAATTATATTATATGGTTTTAGAGTGGCCCCATTCATATTGCCATATCAAGTACCCCTAAAAATTAGAATTGTAGAATTCATAAGGCAATTGGGGGAAATTGAAAAGAACACTCTAACAGGTAAAGCCAGAGGAACTCTATTCCCAAATGTTACAATAGCCCACTAGTTTATAATTACAAAGGGTGGATGGCTTCATATGGATAAATTCCTAGCACCATATCACATGGCTACCTCAGTTGCTAGGAAAAAAGACCCATAGGGTTTCTACAATAACATGTTCAAGAAGAAGGTCAGATGCTCACTCATAGATCATATTTTCCATTTCCATGAGGATATCATCAAAAATATTGCTAATATACAAGAGCAAGAAATCAAAAAGAAAAAATGGTTGGTGTACAAGAAGACATTGGACTTTGTTCAGTAGTTTGAAAAGGGATATGATCCCCTAAAGAGAATCAATCCTATTGGGAAGAAGATAAATACTCTTATGGATCATTTTCAAGGTATTTTTCAAACACTAAATGAGAAAATGGAGAAAGCCATGAAAGATGACCAAAGAAGGCTCAATCAATATTGAGAAAACCTACATTTACTAAAGTATTTCCCCTAGGTAAATACATGGTACAAAAGAAAACTGGTTATAATGTGGTGGTACTAGGACCTGACAAGCAGGAACAACCAAAAAGAAAATAGGATATCCCTTCCACATCACAACAGGTGGAAAAACACAAGGAGGTCATAGATATTCCAAACTCACCTTAGGATCAACCAACTAAAGATGTTCTTGATTCCCCACCCACCTCAAAGAGACAAAATCTAGAAGAGAGGCTTGAACATGTTGATGGGGATTACTCTCTATCCCAATCACCTCTAAACATCATGGATGATCAAGAGGTCATAGAGAAGGTACAATAGTTGGGAGCTCTAGGTAAAATTTTTATGACCTATGAGGAGATAAATGAGGGGGTACCAGACCCACCAAAGGAACCTGCATTAGATTTAATAGCAGGAGAGATGGTAGGTATAGAGCTAGACCTAATAATAAAACATGAATGTGATGATTTCTTAGCTGATGATGTCTTTGTAAAGGCTAGGGCCTTCATGCAATTTATATGGAAGTTAAACATGAGTTAGTTTTAGGAGACATGTGAGAAAAGACATGAGGAGAATCTAGATAAGGATCTAAAGATCATAGAAAGTGAGGTAAGGAAGGAAATGACTGAAAGATTTGGGAAGATCACTCCAGAACAGGGGAGTGACTTAGTGAGAAATTCAGGAGTGCTTATCCTCCCAAAGTGGGATATAGCTAATGCGGTGGTCTTAGATGTAGTTAGGAAATAGACCACACTAATTCCTAAGACCAAGGAGGAGGCAGAACATACTATTAAAGGGGTCACTTTTAGTGATGATCATCAAGCCTTGGTAATGTGGTCTTTGAAGAAAAATGAGAATAACAAAGGAAAGAAGATTACCAAAGGTGATCTTACAGGTAGCCGTATAGTCAAAAGGGTAAGTGACACCTCTTTAGTTGAGGCATCAGGCATGGTAGTAGCAACTATTATCTCTAATTGAGCATTAATGATTTTCATTAGTATCAAAGGTTATCAAAGATATTAGTTGGTTAGTTATATGAAGCTAGTTGGTAACTATAAGAAAAACATGTCAGTCGGTTAAGTATGTACACTGAGCATTGGACATTTTACCAAGCATCAGTAAACACTGATACCGAGTGACAATAAACACCGAGCATCAGAATAAACACCGAGTAGTTTATACAGTGTTTACTAAGGATCATAAGAAATGGCATAGTAATCTGGAATGACACATTCTTCTATCCACATGGTTACAACAGATCAGAAAATGTTTTATGAAGATTGAGAACAATTTATTGTTAAGATATGATGAAGATCCTATGTAATAGTTTGATCTAGGTTATTTTTGTACACTGTAGATCTTAGGGTTTTGTCTAAGATTTGTATACCTAATTTTCTATAACTGGCATAATGTTGTATGCTATATATTTTGTATGCTACATCATTTTTGATGTGAAATGATGTATGAGAAAAGAAGCACTTGAAGTACTTTCCAACCTTCAAGATTATTAGTTAATAGAGCAAATCAGTATTTAGAGGTTATCAGATTAAGTAGAATCAGAGCAGGCTAATTGAGTAGTTCAGAGTAGAGATTCATCATAGTAAAGGTGATAGTTGTTAGTAATTTATTGATCTGTATCAGACAATTAAGTTGTCATTTAGCAAAGAGATATTTATTCCTTTCTAATCATTGTAATAGAGTTTTGTAAAATCTCTTAACAAAGTAGACTTGACACTCTTATTGTAAATCTCTTAACCGAGTGCACACTCAAGTAGTGTTGCTAAAATCCTATAACTAGGTAGATCTAGCTGATCTAATATGTTACTCCTAATAGGGTAAGATCACCAAAAGTGATCAAAACTTGTAGCCCTAACAGGAAAACTATTTCTACCTATAGTATTGAATAATTTGTGGGTGTCATTCCCACCATAGTTTTTACCTTCTAACAAGAGTTTTTGTGTTACCAAAATACTTGTGTTATGGGACTGTTATATTGTTGATTTCATGTTGTTTACTTTCACAAGTTGAATGGATGAATGATACCTATATTAGATACAAGTTATTTTGCAAGGTTACTACTGTTTGATGTTGTAGATCTGAAAGGTTGAAGTGATAAAGTTTTTGTGGGCACTGATTCACCCCTCCCCTCTCAGTACCCTATCTCTCCTAATTCCAACAATTGGTATTAGAGCACAGTTCTCTTATTTGACAATTTAACCACTAAAGGGTAAAAGATCTAAGTCATGGAGAGGTATAAGTTAGATAAGACTATTGAGAACCAAAAGATTCATATGCAGATGTTTATGGAGTAGTATAGGCAAGCTAAGGATGAACTGAAGAAAATGCTAGTCGAAAGGAAGAACCTAGCTATTTTGCAAAATGAAGTCGGTTATCATGAAGAAGCTATTGATGACTTGTTTGATCTTATTGGATCTAGTTTTGGAAGTATTTATGATGGATCTGAAAGAATGATATCTAATTTATCTAAAAATAATCAACATTTAACTGAACAAGTGAAAGCACTGCAAATCGGTCAAGAATCTCAGATGGTGAGAATGGTTGAAATAATGAACAATGCTAGACAGGCTAAAAAAGAAAGAAATCTATCTATTGATGACCGAAGACAAATAACTGAACAACTCCAAGAAAAAGAAAGTGAAATATAGAGACTCATTGATCGCCATTTTCAAACATCTAATCAGATGATGGTTGTGAATCAAGAAGTCAACCGAATGAATGGAGAATTGTCAAGAAAATTTGAAGAAGTTGCAAGACTCAAAGAGGAGAATGAGAAACTGAGAAATGAAGTGAAAACTCAACATCAACACAATGAAATGAAGAAATTGGCTGAGGATAGTTCTAAGAAGATTGATGACTTTCTGATTAATCAAAGAAGATTTGGGAGTAAAGCTGGTCTAGGCTATACCAGTGAAGGAGAATCATCACAACAAGCTAAACAAGTCAACAACAATCAAAATCAAATACCTAAAGTGTTGATGTGTTATCACTATGGTAAACCTGGACATACATCTAATGTGTGCAGAAGCAAATCTCAAGGTAAACCTCCTGTCACTCCTAAGTTCAATGGTTATTACTATTATTGTGGTAAGTATGGTCACCAAGCCTATGAGTGTAGAGCTAAACATAATGATATTGCTAACTATACTACTATGGAGAAAATATGCTATACTTGTAATAAACATGGACACGCTGCATGAGAGTGTAAGGCTAAGATGAAACAAGTATGGACTCCTAAGCAAAAAACACAATGCAGGCCATATCAATCAAAGAGACAAGGTAATTCTTATGTTTGGGATTATAATACATGGGCTAACTATGTTGCATGTGGTAGATATGGGCACATTGTAGTGAAATGTAACAAGAAAAGATGGGGTAGAAAATCAAGAAGCCGGACAAGCACTAGAATGGCATGTATGCATTGTCATAAGGTTGGTCATTTAAGCAAGGACTACAAAGATCAAGCACTAGAGGAAGGTCATGTATTTGAGAGTGGAAACACTATTGCAAACATCATGAAGATAAGGAACACTATGTGGAGAAAGGCATCTAATGAGGATGTTGAGTTAGGTAATGCTATCAGTGAAACCTCATCCACTGGATTGGGTGACATCGATACCTCCACTTAAGGTGATATAGGTATGTATGGGGCTAACATTTCAAAATAATCACATTTTACATATAGTTCCTTATGTATGTTGTGCACATACCAAATTTGCATGAATGAAGATGCATTATGGTTTATATGTTTTGAGCTAACAAAGTTATATAGTCGGTAACAGTTAGACCGAGAATTGGTTACCCGTCAGTAATCACTCTTCAAGATTAATTGAATAATAGTATCAACCAAAGAAAAAGAGAAAATTGATAAGAAATAGAGAAGACCTTGAGGATGATGAAGATGACAACAATAAATTCAAGGTTGTTAGTAATAAGGATAGATAAACTAATTTGATTGTTGAAGATATAATTGAGAATGGAAATCATGCAGATCCGAAACTTAGTAAGTTTGACAAAATGTCAAATGAAGACCAAAACAAAATTGAGGAAGCTATCATCTGGATGATGATTCACTTCAAATGTGTTCCACTAGAGTTTGAATTATCGCTACCCAAGACATTAGAGGACCGAATAAATCAAAAGTGGTCATATGCCTTGGACACTGAGAAGAGGATGAGCAAACAAGCCCTTGTAGCAATTGCACTAGATTTATCTCTTGATGAGATTAAATATCTTATGGATACTTACGTATAGAAATTCAGTGTCAAGAACTGAGCAATTCAAATAATAGATGAGAACCTGGCAGATCTTGATGAGTCTTGTCAACTTATCTGGAGTTCACTTTTAGCTGTCAGAGAGAAAAATGAGAAAATTGCATTCCAAAATTTGTCTAAAAAGAGAAAGAATTCTAAAGGTAAAGGAATATTCATTGAGGAGAATCTAGCAAAGAAGAATAAAGAGTCAAAGGTATCACTTACTGAGGTAATTGATACAACAATTGGTCAAGCAATTAAGAATAGCTCACAGGATGCACCGAATCTAGAAGTGATTCAGATTGAGGATACAAATGACAAGGATGTACTCATTGAGGAAATAAAAAATGGTGATACTAATGATAGATATGATGATGATGATGTGAATAATGCACTAGACAACACACTAGATGAAACACAAGTTACTGATTGTGCATTTCCATCACTACCGGGTGAGCTTCCTATACTTGTTGAAGCCATAGAGATTCTATCTCAGGAACAACCCGAAGGCTCTATCCTTGATAAACTGAAAGATACAATAGGGGAACCAAGCAATGAACCTCCTATAGAGACAAACAAGCCTGAAGGAATAGAGGTCGATAAAGCATAAATTGAAGGAAAAGAGGCTAGTGAGAACACACCACCTGACACCACATCCAAGGCTCCACCTCATTCAACTAACACATAGGTTACCAAGGAGAAAAAGAAGGAAGATAATGTGTCAACTGGGCATAACACTCTGAGAGCAGAAGACAAAGCTATTGTCACCATTGTCAAGAATTCACCACTTGCACCGGAGAAGAAGAAGAAGAAGAAGAAGAAGAAAGGAAAAGGGTCGGTCACTCTAGAAGAAGTCATTGTGATACCTGACTATGACCTGAGGACCCTTAGCCCTAATGAATTGAAAAAATATGGGGAGTTATGTACAAGGAAAGAAACACAAGAGAAATTGAGACTAGAGAGTAAGAGCAAGGAAATACTAGAAATTGTAAGAGACATCTTACAACAAGTCATCCCTGAGATACATGTAGATGAGGACACACCAATTATGGACCAAATTGCTACTCTTGCTAAAGGAATCAATGCCCCAGATGTCGATGCAGACAAAAGAATTGAAGAGGGGGAAAATTCAAGGATACAAGATAAATTAGCTAAAAGGATAAGCCAAGAAGTGGCAATCAACAAGGTTAAGCTTTCAGAGGTAATAACTAAGATTCAGTGTATTACTATTTCTATTTTCCAAATCTTGTATAATCTATACACTATCAAAACCTTCACTACAGAGATAAGTGAAAAGATTACATAGTTTGAGAATGAAATCTCAGTCAGTGCACTAGCAGCTACAACCGAGCCACAATATTTTTCAAAGCACATACTCAGAGATCAAGAACTTAGGCGGTTGATAGAAAATCTCAAGAAGCAAGAAGAACACATAACTGATCAGGTTACTGAGTTGTAGATAGAACTCCTTCCATACCTAAAATTTTTTGAGAAACATATTATCAAGGCACAATCAGTTGTTGCAACACCAAAGATTTCTTTGTTGGAAAACATATTTGATATGCATGCACAAGTCGGTCTTGAGCACATTTCTCTCACCAACTTGAAAGAGGAATGGGAAAACCTCCTAGAGTCATTAAAGAAAACCCATTAGCACATTTTTGACAAGCTATAAGTATATCATTCTTGTATTTGGCATTAATATCAAAAAGGGGGAAATCAATGTATATGCCAAATATGTACATTTTTTTTCTAAGTATACTACACATTACCGGAGCATGCACCGAGGGGGAGTATTTAGAGATTTTTTTGATATGTTTATGTATATGGCGGAGATATAAGTTTTGAGACATAAGGTCTATATAAATTCAAGTTTTGATACTAATGCCAAAGGGGGAGATTGTTATCTCTAATTGAGCATTACTGATTGTCATTAGTATCAAAGGTTATCAAAGATATCAGTCAGTTACTTATATGAAGCTATTCAATAACTATAAGAAAAACATGCCAATTGGTTAAGTATCTACACTGAGCATCAGACAGTTTACCGAGCATCAATAGACACCAATACCAAGTGATAGTAAACACTGAGCATCATAATAAACATCGAGCAGTTTATACAATGTTTATTGAGGATAACAGGAAATGACATAGTAATCTGGAATGGCACATTCTTCTATGCAAATGGTTACAATAGATCAAAAAATGTTTTACCAAGATCGAGAACAATTTATTGTTAAGATACGTGAAGATCCTATGTAATAGTTTGATCTAGGTTATTTTTGTACACCATAGATATTAGGGTTTTGTCGAAGATTTGTATACCTAATTTTCTATAAGTGGCATAATGTTGTATGCTATATATTTTGTATGTTACATCATTTTTTATGTGAACTGATGTATGAGTGAAGAAGCACTTTAAGTACTTGCCAACCTTCAAGATTATCAGTTAATAGAGCAGATTTGTATTCAAAGGTTATCAGATTAAGAAAAATCAGAGCAAGCTAACTAGGCAATTCAGAGCAGAGATCCATCACAGTAAAGGTGATATTTTGTCAGTACTTTATTGATCTATATCAGACAATTAATTTGTCATTTAGCAGATAGATATCTATTGCTTTCTAATAATTGTAATAGAGTTTTGTAAAATCTCTTAATAGAGTAGACTTGATAGTCTTATTGTAAATCTCTTAACCAAGTGTACACTCAAGTAGTGGTGCTAAAATCCTATAACTAGGTAGATCTAGCTGATCTAATATGTTACTCCTAATAGGGTAAGATCACCAGAAGTGATCAAAACTTGTAGCCCTAATAGGCAAACCTTTTCTATCTATAGTAGTGAAGAATTTGTGGGTGTCATCCCCACTATAGTTTTTACCTTCTAACAAGGGTTTTTGCATTACCAAAATACTTGTGTTATGGGACTGTTATATTGTTGATTTTATGTTGTTTACTTTCACAAGTTGAATGGATGAAAGATACATGTATTAGATACAAGTTATTTTGCAAGGTTACTACTGTTTATTGTTGTAGATCTGAAAGGTTGAAGTGATAAAGTTTTTGTGGGCACTGATTCACCCCTCCCCTCTTAGTACCCTATCTATCCTAATTCCAATAGCAATAGCCTAGCTCATAGAAAGGGTGGCAGAGAAAGAGGCCAAGGAAAAAGAGGAACTCACACTAAGGCTAGAAACGGTGTTGAAAGCTTATGTGGAGTTCAAATAGGGGATATATGAAAAGGATATATTAATTGTAGACTTAAGGAATAGGTTGGGTAAACATGACCCAATTCAAGCATTAGGACAATTACATATGACTTCTTCCCCTACTGGGCCTTCTTCTTCAAGCCCTATCATTGAGTACCCCTTCTCACCTCAATCCCCTTCCATAGGTGATGAAGACATAGAACAAAGAGATAAGAAAAGATATGAAAGAAGAATAAATGATATAGTTCTACATTTTGTTAAAAATATAAAGCCCAAAGTGTTTGAATTAGGAGATATAGGTACTAAGAGGGGAGGGGTGAATCAGTGCCTTAAAAAATTTTACTTCTAAAACCTTTTAGATCTATAACTGTGTACTATGATATCCGATCAAAATAACTTGAATATAATTGCATAAATCAATCATCTAGTTAACTTGAGAAAGTAAACAACATGAAATCAATATGACAATCACATAACACAAGTATTTTGGTAACCCAAAAACCCTTGTAAAAGGTAAAAACTGTGGTGGGGATGAGACCCACAAATTCTTCACTATTGCAGATAGAAAAGGTTTGCCTATTAAGGCTACAAGTTTTGATCACTTCTGGTGATCTTACCCTGTTAGGAGTAACATATTAGATCAGCTAGATCTACCAAGTTATAGGATTTAAACAACACTAATGAAGTGTATACTTGGTTAGGAGATTTACATAAGATTGTTAAGTCTACTCTGTTAAGAGATTTATCAAAAACTCTATCACAATTATTAGAAAGTAATAGGCAATTATCTGCTAGTTGACAACTCAATTGTCTGAAACAGATCTATAAGTGCTCATCAAAATATCACATTATCTATGATGGTTCTCTACTCTATTATGCTCGGTAGCCTTCTCTGATTCTTCTCAATCTGATATCCTCTGTACTCTATTCTTCTCGGTAAAATGATTGTCTTGAAGTTAGGCAATGTCTTCAAGCACTCTGTGATTCATATATATTAGCTCACCAACCTCTCATAAAATAGTGCAAACATACAAAATATATAGTGTTCTATTTTTGCCCCTTTAGCAAAAATTAGGTTACAAGAATAAACATAACCCTAAGATCTATGGTGAAAAATAACCTAGATCAACTATTACAATAAGATAAGCATTACATTTAATGAGTATCTTTTACAATAAATGCTCCTCGATCTTGGTAAACTAGTTTACAATCTATTGTAACCGTTTGAAAAGAAGAATCTATCATTTCAGATTACTATGCCATTTTTTGTGATCATCGGTAAACACTATATAATCTACTCGATGTATACTATGATGCTCGGTGTTTACTATCTGTCGATGTCGATGTCACTGGTGCTTGATAAACTATGTGATGCTCAGTGTAAAGGCTTTACCGACTGCTCTATCTTACTTCTAGTTACCGACCAACTCAATATAAGTAACTGACCAACCTATTTAATATCCTTTGATACTAATGACAACCTTAAATGCTCAATAGAGATTAACAATCTCCCCCTTTGGCATTAGTGTCAAAACTTCAAATGTATATAGACAAAATGTTTCTATATATTCCTTATGTCTCGACCATATACATATCCACAACAAAAAATTTCTAAGTACAAAGTACTCCCCCTTGGTGCATGCTCCTGGTAATATATGCATATCAAAGTATACTTATTTGGCATATACATGTTTTCCCCCTTTTTGATAGTAATGCCAAATGCAAAAAAATATATATAATGTATACTTACATCTGATAAAAAATGTTTGGATGGGTTTTCTTTATAGACTCCAAGAGGTTGTCCCATTCCTCTTTCAAGTTGGTAAGAGCAATATGCTCAAGACCGACTTGTGCATGCATGTCAAAGATATTATCCAACACTGAAATCTCTGGTGTTGCTACAAGTTGTTCAACTTTGACAATATGCACTTCAAAAAATTTCAAGTAAGGAATGAGTTCTGTTTGTAACTCTATAACCTAATTGGTGATGTGTTCTTCTTGTTTCCTTAGATTTTCTATCAACCGTTGGAGTTCTTGAAATCAGTGAATATGCTTTAAGAAGGAATTTAGCTCGGTGATAGTGGCTTGTGTACTCAACTTTATCTCTACTTCTAAACCTTTTATCTTTTCATTGACTTCTACAGTGAAGGTTTCTGAAGTACAAAGCTTGAGTAGAAATTGGTAGATTATTTGGGTAATAGATTTTACCTCGGTAATGACCTCAAATAATTTTACCTTTTTCAGTGCCACTTCTATGCTTATCATTTCTGCCAATTTGTTCTGAATCTTTGATTCTTCCTATTCTTCTATTCGTTTATCTACATCTATATTAGGGGCATTGATTTTGTCGGTGAGTGTAGCAAGTTGATCTATGATGGGAGTATTCTCATCAATATTTGTCTCTCGTACTATCTATTGCAGAATATCCCTCACATCATTTAACACTTCTTTACATTTTTGTTCTTGCCTTAACTTTTCTTGTGTCACTTTCCTTGAACATTATTCCCCATATCTACTTAGTTCCTCGGAGCTTAGGGTTCTTAGGTCACATTCTAGTATAATTATGACTTCATCAATGGTGACCGGCCATTTTGCTTTCTTCTTCTTCTTCTTCTTCTTCTTTTTCTTCTTCTATGCAATAGGTGACTTCTTCTCACTTATAACAATAGCTTTTTCTCCACTTTTTAGAGTATATTTCCCAATTGACACCGTATCTTCCTTCTTCTGCTCCTCAGTAGATGGTGTGGGAGTCTCAGTTGTAGAGTCAGGTGGGTTCACCTCAGTCAACTTTGTTTCTTCTAGTTCCTTTGTTACTGTAGACTATGCCTCTATTTTGGTAGGCTCATTTGTATCTACAGGTTGCTCAGGTGCTTGTATCCCTATTGCATCTTTATTTTTCTCAAGATGAGAAGCATCGGGTTGTACTTGTGAAAGTATCTCAACTGCCTCTGCAAGTACAGGTAGTTCTCTTGATAGAGATGTGAACACACTATCAGTGTCTAATGCTTCATCTTTGTTTGGTACAATTGTCACATCTTCATCCTCCTCATCATCAGGATCACCATTAGTGATGTCCTCAATGAGTGCATCATCATTGGTTTTCTTCTGCAAGTGGATCTTTACTTGATCTGGTGCATCCTATAAAATTCTTATTTCTTCCTTTTCTTCGGTGATATCAATTACCTCGGTAACTAATATACTAGTGTCCTCTATTTTCTTTCCTTTGTTATCATCGATGAAAATACCTTTACCTTTTGAACTATGTCTCTTCTTAGACATTTTTAGGAATGCTTCCTATTCATCTTTCTCTTCTGCTTTCAAAATTGATGTCCATAGAGAATCACATGTGACATCCATATCACCCACATTCTCATCCATTATTTGTATAGCTCTATTCTTGACTAGAAATCTATTCACTTACATTGTCATGTATTCACTTACAATAGCATAGCTAAAGTGTGAGGCTACATGACTTAATGATCATTCTCTTTTCCTTTTCTCTGTATCTAGTGTAATAGCCCATCTCTCATTTATTTTGTCATCAAGTTCCTTCAGCAATTGACATGCGAATTCCATTGGTACTCTCTTGAATTTAATCATCATCTAGATGATAACATGTTCTAGCTTTGTCTTGTCCTCAATTGACATTTTGTCAAATTTGCCTATGCCCATGTTGGGTCATTTTCCAGTCATAGCAAAAATCTTTTGAAAATGACCTCTTCCCTGCAAGTTTTTTAAATGATGTCCTACCATGCCTGCAATCACAATTTTGACTTGCGATGAAGATCCATAATGATTCATGGTTTGTGCTCTTGGCCCCATGCTCTTTAATGTATCACCTTGCTCCAATTTAGATCACATCTCCTAATTTGCAAAATCCAAGGAGATATCCAAGTTTTAAGGTCTGCAGAAAATGTTTTCAGAATATGTCAAAATGTCGAAAACCCATGTGTTTTCGATTTCCCCTGCTACCTTTATGTTTGCATGAAAATCTCTGATGTTTTTGCATTCCTTGGTTACCTTTGTGTTAATGTGAAAACCCTGTGTGTTTTCGACCCTTCCCCATTGTGAAAACCCTATGTGCTTTTGACACTCCTTGTTCGCCGGTCTTAAGTGCGCAAGTGTGATCAATGGTGGGCCTGGGTCTTCAGGGGTTTTAAAATGATTGGTTGTCACATGATCGCATGTCAAAGTTTTCTGACATGCAACCATGTGACCAGTTACTTCTTGTGCTGGGGCCCGTTGGCGGGGAGGGCAGTGGTCCCGTTGGCAGTTATGTGGCATCCTGTGGTTGGCTATCGCATGATCACATGTTACAATTTTCTGACATGCAATCATGCAACCGATTGACACCTATTCCTGGGCCCAGGTGATTTCTCGGCATCTTTGGAGGTTGTGATAAAAGTGTCTAGTGGCCCAATAAATTTTTCTTAAGATTGCTCATTCGCAAGAGGATTTGGTGGCACCCCAATTTGTTTGATGATTCAGCAAATAGTGGTCATGTGATCGCTAAGTTTTTTAGTGATGGTGGAGAGTGTTCCGTGAACTGGCAGAAGTTCTTCAGTTGCTAGTTCACCAAATAAAGTGGGGCCGATGTTTTTGGTGACGTGGGCATTCTCGATTGGCCGGCGGGTGACAAGGTGGCAGTCTTGTGGCCTTGTTGCATGATCGCAAGGGCCATCTTTCAACCTTGCAATCATGTGACAAGGGTGCCATGTCGGTGGAAAGTGATGACATGGTGCTGACGTGGAGGCTTGTTGCATGTTTGCATAGCCCTTTTCCTAGCTATGTGATCATGCGACAACTATTTGGATGTCACCGTTGTGGAGTTGGGCAGTGGGTCCTGTCTACTGCTATCTTCATTCACCAAGGGATTTATGAGGTGGTGGTTGACTTATTTGGGGGTCCTACAATAGTTTTAAAGATTATATTGGGCCACCCAATTTGTCAGGAAACAAAGTGCATCTACGGTCGTGTCTTAATGCTCTTTGTCATAACTGTTGAATTTCATTTTTGAATTTCTTGAGAAGTTCTAGCAATAGAAGGACTGGTTTTTATTACTTCTTTAGCCAGATTTGATTTGGTTGGTGGTGCCAATGGTTGCAGAATGGTCCAGTGAGTTGGGTGGTTTCTTGTGGGACTGTTAACATGTGGTGATGGACAAATTTTGTTGCTCGAAGCATTTTGCAGGTCTGTTCAATTTGATTTGCATGGTAAATTTATGATCTTTCTATCCTTCTCAGAGATTCTTCTCAAGTGTGAAGATCATCCTTGGCCTGATAGACATGTGCTTGGTTTTCCCTCTAGGAGTTTTTAAATTTTGATGTATTTCTGGTTGGTTGAGGTGGGTGAAACTTTGACCCTAGTCATTCGTAGCTTGTTGCAACCTATTTTGGGTTTCCAAGATGACTAGGGGGTTATAAATAGTTAAAATTTTGACTTTTTAGGGGTTCTAGCTTAGAGTTCCTTTCTAGTTCCAAGGAAGGGTCCTTTTCCTGTAGATATTTCCTTTTCTCTGCATATAGGGTGTTCTTCCTCCATTACTGGTTCAGAGAATAGAATATAGATTGTAACAGATGTCTTATGTATGAGATTGCAATACATTTATACTTCTATCAAATTGCCTCCATTTGAGTTTTGAGTTTATTGATTATAGCATCAAGGGTGTTGTAGTCTTTCTATTCGCATTTCCAGTGAGTGTTTGCAATAGAGTTGTTTTCGCAAAAGCAACTAAATTCATGACTGGTTTTCAGATATGTATGAGCTAGGGAATCAAAGATGTCTCATGCTTGTCTTTCAGTGGATGCTAATAAATGTATTATCTATTTATAGGTCTCTTCTAAGGGGAGGGTTAAAATCCTTTAATAGGTGATAGCATATCTGGGTACATAGGTGGATAGTTGAAGTATGGTCTGATTAGTGGTAAATGCTTGGTGTAAGGCACTAACATATTTGAATGTGTTGTCCTCTTGTTTCATAGCTTTGTTCAGAAAGGTATTTGACTCTGTGGCCCATTGGATAAGGCAGTGGTCTATGAGAGACTTAGGGCATCTCAGGGGTCCTTTCAATCCATTTAAAATCATTTCCTTTAAGTTCCACCCTTTCCCTTTCATGTTATTAGGATAGGTCTCTAGTTTTCATACTCATTCCATGCAAGTAGGGCTATTGCATGAGATATTGGTTTCATTGAGGTACAAGATACCTAGAAGAGTTTGAGAACCATTCCATAGTCAGTTACCTATAGGTCTATAGTGTGACACAAGTTAATATGTGTGTGCAGATGAGGTATACCCACTTGAGTGATTTGGAGCTCAAAGTGTAGAAGGATCTCTCTTTGATCCTTGTCAGTTGGCCTTTTTCCTTGTCAAATTTGGAGTGTTGAGTGTATGTGACATTAGCCCTGTCAATCCTTATGTCAATCTGACCTTTGGGGAAAAAGATCACCAACAGCCTAGATCTGTAAGATTTCCATTCTCAATTATGTCTTCAATTATTTCTTCTATTGTACTTTCCCTATTATGAACTAACTTGAATTGATTAGGATCATTTTTAGTGTCAGACTCCTCTATATCTTCTTTACTTCTTATGTATTTCCTCTTTTTCTTTGGTGTCTCAGCTACTTTCTTGTTCTTTCTCTTAACATATTTCCATGTCGATGTAGCTGCTCTTCGTTTTGCAACTTTTATTGCTTCTTCATTCTCGATAGGTTGTGCTACAGTTGACGAATGTGTCTTCATTCCTTCAGGTTCTGGTAACTGCATTTCCTGTTCAACATTGGTGGGAGGAACTAGTGTGATATCATTTTCTTTGTCTGACTTGGTCTCCTCGCTATCATAGGGCTTGTCAGCCAACTGTAACTGACCTTCGATTGGTCCTTTAACTGGTGACTCCTTAGATGAGTCAGATGCATTTCCATATTTTACTGTGAGATCTTTTCTCATTTTCTTTGCCCTTCTAGACATTTTTCTAATCTCTATGTCTGTAGTGATTCATGACTTAGCTTCCTCATATACACCAAACCTACTGGTAGTAATTTCTATCGGTAATGCTAGTAATGCATTAATAGATTTCAAAGTGAAATGATGGTTCATTTCATATCCCATTGGTGCTAACCATTTTGTTCTCAGTTCTACTACCTTTATCATAGAGTGGTCTGTGCTGACTACAAAACATATATCATCTTCAAATTTACTCACTAATTCCCTTGGAATTCTACTCCTTTGTTGCATTTTTGCCTAAAATTCTCTGAAGTATGCATTAAATTCCTTATTCAGATTATCTCCTAGACTTTGAATCATTTCACCAATTTGTGCAGTTATCAGTTTGTCAGATTGCCAGTTTACTTTACCGATACCAAGTACATATTTTTGTAGATAGAGAAATGTACAGACAAGAAGTGATCCATACTTACATGTATTGGACTTCTTTGCTTTTATTTTCTTAATATCATCTTACAATTGGTGTAGTAGCAGTTCGGCAAGATCTACCTGGTGATCTTTCTTCATAATTTTATATGCCATGTCCATGACACTGTAGGGTACACTATTTGGTTTGCTAGATTGAAATATCTTGTACCTGATGACATGAGCTATGAATTTTACCACTGGGTCTTTGATGGTTGATATTTTCAGTGCCCTACCATCCCATTGAGCTCTAGTGTTCTTTTCAATGTCGAGATGAGATGAACTTCGAAAGGCTTTGGCTTTGTCAGTTATAGGGTACCTAGTAACCCTACTGATAATCTTCTTTGTAACCTCAATAGGTTTGTCCAGCTAGAATTTCCCATCATGAAATCTACTTAGTACAATTCTTATCCAGTCATTTTTGAAAGATTGCGGGAAGTATGTAAAACACAATAACCCTGAATTCCCAATCTTCTTGTATTCAAATTTTATCTATCCATATGGTCCACAGACTTGTTGATAGGAAACAATAGTCTCAAAATCACACACTTCTCTAATTTTGCAGTGAATATAGGCTCTAACGTCTTCTGTTAACAAAACCCTATCTGGAATACTCAAAAATGCACCCATATAGTCTATTTGTGCTGTGACCTTGTGACGTGGTTTGAATTTGTCCTTGGAAAAATTTTCCCTAATAATTAATTCTACTTCCTCGTCAATGTTTTGCAATTTGCTTATAGTCGATGTTGATGCCATAAATTGTTTCTTAGGGTTTCGACAAGCAATAGATAACCAATTTTTGGTAGGCAGATGAACTTACTCGATATTGTCAAAGAATTGTCATTGGTTCGATCTATAGTAGCTTTGAATCTTTTTTTAAAATCTTTAGCTCGAACTCTTCTCTGTAAAATCTCTATTCTTCTAAATTGCAATGTAACAATGAACTCTATTTCATGTGTATATATAGACTTTTTGATATTGCCGCTCAAACTTTAGTGCATTAAATGCATGACCTAATTTCTGATATGAAGCAACTGTTAGCTCGGTAGTGTCTATGATTTCTTTTTCTTGGTTAACATAGAATTTCTTCAACGGTTTGTACTGTTGTCGGTTAACCTTGTATAGTGGTCACCGATGGGTAATCAACTATCGTTTCTTCTTTTACCGACTATGTGACATTTGCTAACTCACAACACATAAACCATAGTGCATCTTTATTCATGCAAATTTAGTATTTGTACATCATATATAAGGAACTGTATGTAAAATGTGATCATTTAAAAGTGTTAGTTCCATACATACCTTTGTCATCTTAAGTGGAGGTACCGATGTCACCCAATCCAGTGGACGAGGTTTCACCGACAATGTTACTTGACTCAACATTCTCATTAGATGCTTTCTTCCACATTGTGTTGCTTAACTTCATAATTTCTACAATGTTATATCCACTCTCAAATATATGGTTTTCATCAGGTGCTCAGTCTCTACAGTTCTTTCTTACATGACCAACCTTGTGATAGTGCATACATGTCATTCCTACATTTGTCCAGTTTCTTGATTGTCCAATCTGACTCTTTCTGTAATAGTTTGCTGCAATATGTCCATACTAACCACATATAGCACAATTAGTCCATGTATTATAATCCCAAACATATGATTTGCCTTTTCTTTTCGGTTGATATGGCTTTCCTTGTAGTTTCTCTTTAGGTGTCCAAACTTGTTTCATTTTTGCCTTGCAGTCCCTTGCAGTGTGACCATGCTTATTACAAGTATAGCATTTTTTTCCTTAGAAGTATTATTAGCAATGTCATTCTACTTAGCTCTGCATTCATAAGCTAGATGTCCAAACTTACCACAGTAATTACAATATCCATTGAATCTTGGAATGATAGGAGGTTTACCTTGTGCTTTGCTTATGCACACATTAGATGTATGTCCTGGTTTTCCACAGTGATAACATGTCAACACTTTAGGTTTCTGACTTTGATTGTTGTTGACTTTTTTAGCCTATTGTGATGATTCTCCTTCACCGGTGTAGCCTATACCGGCTCTGCTTCCAAATCTCCTCTGATTAGTCAGGAAATCATCAATCTTTTTAGAACCGTCCTCAGCTATCTTCATCATTTCATTGTGTTGCTTTTGTATCTTTATTTCATTTCTCAATTTTTCATTATCTTCTCTAAGTATTGCAACATCTTCAAGTCTTCTTGATAATTCTCCATTTACTCGATTCATTTCTTGATTAACTATCATCATCTAATTTGATACTTGGAAGTGACGATCAGTGAGTCTTTGTATTTCACTTTCTTTTGCTAGAAGTTGTTCAGTCATCAGTCTTCGGTCTTCAATAGCTAGATTTCGATCTTGTTTAGCTTGTCTAGCATTGTTCATGATTTCCACCATTCTCACCATTTGAGATTCATGACCGATTTGAAGTGCTTTCACTTGCTCAGATAGATGTTGATTCTTTTCAAACAAGTCAAAGATTATGCTTTCAGATCTGTCAGAGATGCTTCTAGAGCTTGATCCAATATGATCAAATATTTCATCAATAGGTTCTTCATGATAACTGATTTCATTCAGCTGAATTGCAAGGTTCTTCCTTTCAACCAGTATTTTCTTCAGTTCTTCATTGGCTTGTTTATACTATTCCACAAACATCTGTATTTGTATCTTCTAACTCTCAATAGTCTTGTCAAGCTTGTATCTCTCCATGACTTAGATATTTACCCTTCAGTGGTTGGACTGTTCAATAAGAGAATTGAGCTTTGATACCAATTGTTGGAATTAGGAGAGATAGGTACTGAGAGGGGAGGGGTGAATCAGTGCCTTCAAAATTTTTACTTCTAAAACCTTTCAGATCTATAACTGTGTACTGTGATATCCAATCAAAATAACTTGAATATAATTGCATAAATCAATCATCTAGTTAACTTGAGAAAGTAAACAACATGAAATCAATCTGACAATCACATAACACAAGTATTTTGGTAATGTAGAAACCCTTGTAAGAAGGTAAAAATTGCAGTGGGGATGACACCCACAAATTCTTCACTACTGCAGATAGAAAAGGTTTGCCTATTAAGGCTACAAGTTTTGATCACTTCTGGTGATCTTACCCTATTAGGAGTAACATATTAGATCAGCTAGATCTACCTAGTTATAGGATTTAAAAAACACTAATGAAGTGTGTACTCGGTTAAGAGATTTACATAAGACTGTTAAGTCTACTCTGTTAAGAGATTTATCAAAAATGCTATCACAATTGTTAGAAAGTAATAGGCAATTATATGCTAGTTGACAACTCAATTGTCTGAAACAAATCTATAAGTGCTCATCAAAATATCACCTTATCGGTGATGGTTCTCTACTCTATTCTGCTCAGTAGCCTTCTCTGATTCTGCTCAATTTGGTATCCTCTGTACTCTGTTCTGCTCGGTAAACTGATTGTCTTGAAGTTAGGCAATGTCTTCAAGTGCTCCGTGATTCATATATATTAGTTCACCAACCTCTCATAAAATAGTGCAAACATACAAAATATATAGTGTTCTATTTTTGCCACTTTAGAAAAAATTAGGTTACAAGAATAATCATAACCCTAAGATCTACAGTGCAAAATAACCTAGATCAACTATTACAATAAGATAAGCATTACATTTAATGCGTGTGTTTTACAATAAATGCTCCTCACTCTTGGTAAACCATTTTATGATCTGTTGTAACCATTTTCATAGAAGAATGTGCCATTTTAGATTACTATGCCATTTTTTGTGATCATCGGTAAACACTGTATAATCTACTCGGTGTATACTGCAATGCTCGGTGTTTACTGTCTGTCGGTGTCGGTGTCACTGGTGCTCAGTAAAATGTGTGATGCTCAATGTAAAGGCTTTACCGACTGCTCTATCCTACTTTTGGTTACCGACCAACTCAATATAAGTAATCGACCGACCTATTTACTATCCTTTGATACTAATGACAACCTTAAATGCTCAATAGAGATTAACACAAAGAAACTTATAGGATGGGTAAGAAATTGTCTAACATTTTGATTACTTTTAGGAAAGAAAATGCCACTGTCAACCCAATTTTGGACATGTGGGTTGTTAGAGAAAATAAATTAAAGTCTTTCTTTTCTACCATTAATAGTCAGCATATTGTGCATGCACATCTGACACATACTTGTGAATTTGTTAAGGACCTAATTGAATTTGAAATTAGAAGGGATAGTTTGAAAAGAAGGGCATAGATCCTAAGGGAAAGGTATTTCTAGGATAATTTTCAAATGTTTCTTGGTTTTATCAAGGCAGATGGAACTATAAAGGATATGAATCAATGGTTAGAACAAATTAATGGTGAGGTGTCATCTAGAATTGATACTATTTTGAATACAAAAGATAATACCCCTTTTGTACAATTAATTTAAATATTGCAGGATGTCAGATTCCATTTTACTAATGTAAGGAATGAGGTACAGAAGGCAGTTGTGGAGTGGGACAAATTATTACCTAAAAGGGATGAAGTCTGGCCTTTCAATGGCCAAGTGAAGATATTTATGCATCTTGGGAAACAACATATCCTTTAGAGATTACCAAAGAAGAAGACACATCCAGTGAGGAGGCAACAGATGGAAGTGTCCCAACTCCTTAAAAGAAAGCAAATAGTGTAGAAGACTTCAAACAGTTAAAGCAAGCTCGAAGGTTACACCTAGCAAAAGTTGAGCTGCCCTTGGGAATTGTTGCAAATTTTGGCTCTCATATCGACAAACCATTTTTTAAAATTGTAACAAGAAGGTGTTATGTTTACCTTCTTTGTCTTATGTGCTGGACACTTTTTTTCTTTTTGAAGAAAGATCCGAAGCTTGTATGCAATCCTTATTTCTATAAAAGGATTACCAGGATCATTTTGTAAGGATCGAAACTTGGATATTTTTACTGACAAGTTTTGAGTCTAAGATAGTGTAGACTATATTAAGAAAATTTTTGTAAAGAGCAATATTGTTGGTTCAAGTTAAATATCCAGACAGTTTGTATTTTAAAGCATTTTGTATACATGGTTTTGATATAGCATTTGAATAAAATCGAAAGTTTATATCTCTCCTTTGTGTATTTCTCTTTGAGTTATGAATTGATAAAATTCATTGCATTGATAATTTCAAAGTATGTGTTTATATACTTCAGCTTTGATCTAGGATCAGATTAAATAAGCTTTAGATATGACATAATTTCTTTAAAGTTTTACATAAGGATATAAGTCAATAGTATGAATTTGGGAATCCTTTGAAAACAATCCACCACAAGGTGATAGAATTTTCAAAGGACAACATCACCAAAGTTTAATATATTGGTTTATGTATCACATTTATGCAGTGAAAGTGTTACCCAATGGATGAGGCACTGGCTAGTAGTGGAGCTATTTTATAGAGATCAGTGTTTGAAAAGGTTCTATTTATTTTCGTAACATTTTGATATAAATCTATCAAAATTCTTTAAGTACATTGATTTACAAAGTAGTATTCCACCTAATGATAATGGAGAATCAATGAATGAATGGTCATCATTTAGTATTTTCTTATCATTTATTTGTTGTTATTAAATCCAGTCTATTATTATTGAAGTAAGGCTTGTTGTTATTGAATTAGAAGTACCCTCCTTGGTTTTGCAAAGCTAGAAGAGCAGAGGGAAGTCTTGTCCCTATAGTTGGTCCAATCATCATAGAATTCAAAATTTGGATCTAACCCATCCTAAAACCCTATATATGCATTGGTTCCTTATGAAAGCATAAAGTCCAATTTGACGAACCAACAAATCCGATGCACGAAAATCTTGTATTGAATACCAATATTTGACTTTGTATATGACTTGGAAGAGTATTAATTAACAAAAACTTTCTTAGATTTGTCAAGGATGTGCATTAAATTTTCTGACTATTGTGAGGTAATTTTATATATAATATTGATGTCGTGTAATGTGAAATTTGTCATTCTTAATTTCTTTGATAAATGGTACACCTATTAATTTAGTAACTTAATTATAAGATTTAAAATTAATTAGAACTTCTCAATTTTATTTTAATTTAAATATAGATATAGAATGTATTTTATTGAATAATCATTAACATATTGCATCATTTTTGTACTTTATATGATTGCCAATATTATAGTACAATGCTTTTATTTGACTTATCAGATTTAGAATTTAATTACCTCAAAATCTGCAATGAAATAGCATCAGATTTAGTAATTAGTACCTTCAAAGTCCGCTTTCGTTTACTAGTGAAGAAGGCAAACAACTTAAAAATGCAAAGTCAGAAATAGCAATGAGTAACATAAAAATCCGATGATGTTATCTATGTTCCTCTTCAGAAGGTCACATCTGACGGTTGTCTCTTAATCACTTAATAAATATGATGTCATCGGAAAGCTATGAAGATTAACCGATTACTCATAGATTAAGATCGTGTGGTTGAAATTGATCTGACATATATTTAATTTTTCAAAGGTTTTGTTCAAAAAAATGAGCATCGTCAAATTTAAATCCTGTTCCTGGCATGAGGTTGCTAGAAGAAATCAAAGTCTATTTTAATTTGTTGCAATTAAGATAATACTCTTTAGTCGCTAAATTTCCAGATTACCAAGAATGTGTAATGTCGACAAAAATTTGATAAGTGAACAAAGATTTGGAAATTAAGAGACTCATTGGAGTCGCTTAATCTCTCGTTGAATAATAAATCTTTCAGGGACAACAAAATAGACTATAGTTGTTGAGTCTCAGCAGACAGTACATCAAAATATTTATAAAATTATTGCGATTAAAAGAACACTCTATAGTGACTAAATCTCCAAATAACCAAGATCGGCTAATGTCCATGAAATTTATAAAACTGAACAAATTTTTGGCGATTAAGAGAGTCATTGTAGTCGCCAAGTCTCTGAGTGAAAATTAAAGATAAAGAGACTTAAGGAAGACCATTACATTAAGATCTAATGATATTCGGTGAATCGTAAGAAAAATTCATAAGAAGCTAAAATATTCAGCACCTATGTTTTCTTCCCATAGTCACTGAGTCTCACAATCAATTTTAAAAGATTATATCATTTAGCGTCTAACAAGCTCTCTTTACTCACTTAATCTCTGGAAATTATTAAAACAGGACAGCTATTTTAGTGCATGCAAGAAGCTATGTAGTCACTAAGTCGCTAGAAATTAAAATTAGCTTACTTGTCACTTTCTTCGCTCTTGTATAGTGAATTGATTTTTGAGCATGCCAGGTAATGATGGAAGTGACATGAATTACAAAGCTTTAGTAATAAACGGTCTAATGCATTCAATTATTCAAAATAAATACAAGTATCTGTTAATAATTCTAAATTTATCAAGCATTGAAAGAGCCAGAGCGAGGAAATTGTAAAATTAGGTGTTACTCATTCAAAATTTACCTTGCACTGAGAGAAGCAGAGTGAGGAAATTGTTAAATTATTTGATTTTGCAATGTTCTCAAAGTTGAGGAGTTTAGAATCCCTACAATTTTTTTCAATAGTTGATCAGTATCACTCAGCCAACAATCAATGGAGCTTCTACTAGTAAGGGAGCCAAAGATAAAGGGAAGGAGAGTTATTTAGATGAGTTCCTCAGTCTGATCCCTGGATCTACACCAAAAGAAAAGGTTAGCGATGAAATTTTCACTGATGATCTAGCATTTTGTAGAGATGCAAAAATACATGATGTATTTGGAATGCTTTTGTTTAGATATTTCTATAAAAATTTTGAAAGCTCGGTGCCCATATCAAACCCTTAGACCTCAGGATTGGCTAGGTTGATAGTACCAAATGTCTTTTTAGATATAGATTTTCTGATTGAATTGGCGAACATATATGACCCTTTGTAAAAAAGAAAATGAAAGATGATCACTCAGCCCTAGTGACATTGGATAGAAATTTGTTCATGCAAGCTTTTGGTATAAATATCCCAATGGCTACTGAGATAAATTTGTAGGCTCAAGAAAATAGATACGTTAGGGAGTCAATCCTAGTTGCAAGAGATATTTAGTTTCATGTCCCTAGACCCAACAAAAATTACATTGTGGCAACACTAGGGTCTGCACCATACTTCTATAAGGACTTAAATTTTCATATCAAGTATATTGCATATGGATTGTGTAGAGTGTTGGGGGTGGATGGTGGTGCAGAAAGAATTTTGTCTAATATTATAATGATGGTAATGGATTTACAGAGTCCTTATGTAAATAGAGGTTATGACTATGTAGGATATGTAATAAGTAGGATGCATGAAGGTCTTGAGTCTATTCAAAAGAAGGATCCATCTCCTAGGTTTATGCATTACTCTTTGTTAATGCATCTTATTTTGTATCACAACTACAATATCATGCATTTAGAATACCTTCAGCCTAAGATGATGTGGAATGGTCAACCTAATCCAGTCTAGTTTTGGATAAAGGCATGGAATTTTACTTCAAGCGGGTATGATTTTTGTGCTTTTCACAATTGCATGGTACAACCAATCTTGTTGAGCTTAGGGTTAAATCTATCTAGACTACTGGTTAAGGTTTTGCAATTATTAAGGCATTGTCAATTTATTGAGAAGTGGACTAGAAATCATAATTGGAGAGATTTTTATTATGAAAGAAGATTTACATTAATAATAGTCTACGGTTTCCCCCAGCCACCTAATCTTCTCCCATTTTATGTACCACCAAGGATTGCAGTGCTAGAATTCATTTGGCAACTCATTTTGACTAATAAGGAGCTCTTGGCTCCACACATAAAGGGTACTTTTACACCTAGACACTTCAAAGTTTCCAACTTCACAATTTGAAAGAATGCATTGAACAAAGTAAATGACTAGTTAGGCCACTTTAAGATGAATGTTGCATTCCGTAGATATGTAGATACAAAAGATTTTATTGTTAATGTAAGGAAATTTTATACTCCCACCATTCCAATTAGCAATAGACATGAGCAATGTGTTGAAGATGATCTCATTAGGAATATCCTCGACGAAAATGAGAGAGAAAGAAGGACACAACAATTACAGGAATTATTGTCCTTAGAAAAACACCTAAAGAAAAGGGGAATTCCATTTGGAGGCTTTTTCCCCACATTACCTTATTTTCAAAGGCTAGATCAGATGATGGAAAATTTCAATGTTGTGACCAACTCTTTGGAGTTATTAATTGATGATAAGGAGAGGTAAAATGAGAAGCATTCTTCTTCAAAATATGAAAAAGATAGTGATGATGGTTACTCAGTGCATAGCCTTCCTGCCATGGAACAACCACTATGTATTGAATAAGAAGTGGATAAAAATGTACTTGTGAATTTCACAGAACTTTCAAATTCTGAGGATATCGATGACCCTCCTTTTAAAAGGCAAAAAATGTAAACAAAAGAGCCTTCACAAGTATCTACTAATGAGAACATAAAAGTTGGAACTCTAATTACTGGCACTAGGGCCTAGATCACCAATTGAGGAAGAAGATGAGAGAGGAGAGGAAAAAACAAAAAAATGTAGAGGAAATTGAGTTTCCTCTAGCTCTATTCCAAGATGAAAGATTGCTTCATCATGAAGCTTTCTTATAAGATGATGAATTCATAAAAACTGATGACTTCAAAAAATTATTGTTATGGCATAAGAAACAATAAGTTGCTTCTACTATGCAAATAACACAAGAAGGCCAAGTACCAGATGAAGCCATTCAATATTTGAAGGATTATGATCTTGAATCAGAAACAATCACTCTTGAAGAAGCCAGGAGGTTACTAAAGGCAAGAAAAATGTTACTTGTACCTGGTTGGGATCTTTGTTCTGCATTTATAATACACCAAATAAGAAGGCAACCAGAAATTAATTTGTCTTAAAAAATCCAAGTAGGGGATATAATCAAAGGATTTGGGTATAGCCCCAAAAATAAAGCATTGGCTATGTGGAGCCTATATCCCAAGGAATAGAAACCCTCTCTCTTAAATGTGTAAGAGAAGATGGAAGGAGACAAAATAATATGGTTAATACACAAGACTGGTGACCTTGAGATTTCTCAAGTGCTCACCCATTTTGCAAGATTAAATGAAGACAAATCAAAGCAACTCTCAGATAGATATGAGAATCTATTTAAAGATTACAGTGCAATTGTTAGAGATAGATATTTTCACATCATGAAAGAAAGGGCATTAGAGAAAATAGTGGAGGATTTGACTCAACAAATAATATACATGCCTGTGATTGCCCCTCCACCCCCTGAATAGTCTACGACATCAAAGACCCAAAGTGTAGGGGGAGAAGAAGAAATTGTCATGAGAGAGAAAATCACTATCAAGAAGAATGAGGCTGTACTGCAAGGCCTGAATAAAATTTTGGAACACAAAGTAGAAGTTTTGAAGGAAAAGACAGGTATTGTTTTCACTTCCTATAATAAATTACTTGGATTACAAGTAGAGGTTAACAATTTTGTTACTATTTTGAATACCTATTTTGGAACTTGGTCAACAAGAACCTCATTGTTTGAAAGACTAGCAATAGTGCAACACTTGAGGACAGATATTCCACAGATAGTTTTTCAAGTAAAGGAAGAGATTGATCAGATAGGAATAACTTTATCCTTTTTTAAGGGTAAAGAAAATAAAATTGAGGCAAGGGCAATAATGTTTGGGCCTAATTCCAACAGGTTTATCTGACATATCAAGGCAAAAGATGGAGTAGTAAAGGATTTGAATACATGAATATCAGAATTTGATTCTCTACTACCTAAGAAAGAGGTGTTTATTAATGATAGTAATGAATTAGATATGGATTGCTTCAATTCAACTCTTGATGAAGCTATTAAGGTGTAAATGGACTTCATTAAGTTCATTACAGATGTCAAGAAAATTGCAGATGGAAGATGGGAGAGAGAAAAGGAACAACTGCAGAGCATTCAAGAATTTCAGTGGCCCATAGAGGAGCAAATAGCTGGATGGGATGCCCTTACAAAGCTGAAGAAGAAAAGGCCTCTAGTAGTTGACCTCGACATTCTTGATGAAGAATGAAGAAATCACTTGGAAATCTGACACCTGACCTATGAGCACAGGGATGGTAACTATTTATGAAGAATGGTGCAGGTTAGCCTGAAATGGCGGTCACCATATCTCATAATAACTGAATGACGTTATCAAGAAAATCTCCAGAAAAAGGTGTTAGTTATCAACTAAGGAAGATCATATCTACATCCAAAAAAATTTTGTCTTTCCATCACCTAAGAGCCTCAATTATTTTTTACCTCTATCTAACATTCTGAACTTAAAATTTTGTTTCTATAGAAACAGGCTTATTTTCAATAAAATACATTATAGTTTCTATCTTATTTTGTTATTTTGTCATTACTTTTATATAATACTCTTCTATGGTTTTATGTTATACTCTTGTATGTTTCTATTCAAACTGCAAGTAATCTACAAGGCATTTTATAGTATATGTTTTGATTTCTTCCTTTGGATTTACATACAATAACCATCTGCCCAATGGAATAGGCACTGGTTGGATGTGTGTTATGCAATTAAATTCTAGACTCTCACCAAATGCATTTTATTCTATCTCATCTAACATGGACTGGTAAATGGGTGACTCTTCATATCTACAAACTGTCTTAGAAAAATTGTCTTTTACTGCATGTCTCGGCCATATCTACAAACTATCTTCCTTAGAAAAACTATCTTTTCTCGGTAATTTCATGTCACTCAACTTATATTGATGTTTGATCAACACTAAATTTACTTGGCATATAATGGTGCTCGATTGACACTAACATCACTCTACTTAAACTAGATTTGTTCACTTTTTCTCGGTTAAGCCTACTTCTCCAGTCAAAGTTTAGAAGTCCCTATTAACTAACTCCTATAATTATCATAAATATCATTATATTTTTGCATGTCTCTATTATCATTTCTTTTATGGAATATTAACTCCTAATTGCAATATTGTGTTTTTTGGGTGTTTACGTTGTTTACTAGTAAATGAATGCGGGTTTCGAAGCCATTAACAACTAAATCCAATGCTATTTCTCTATAAGCACAGTGATGGTAACTATAATATTTGCAATCATATTAAGTTGAACAATAATGAAACATGTGAATCATTATTCGATCAAATAAATTATATATTAATATTTACATTCAAACAAAATTGAAAACTTTTTATTATTTTCAAAACTTATAATTAAATTGATAAATTATTAACTGTATGATATATCACATAAATAAACAATTTCAGATTTCGCATTAGATGACATTGATATTATACATAAAATTAACTAAAAATAATCATAACAATTAAAGAACATCTGTGATAAATCTAACAAAGATTTTATTAATTAATACTCTTCCAAATTGTATACAAAGTCAAATGTTTGTTTTGAATGCAACGTTTTGGATCACCGGATTTATATGCCAGTCACTATTAAATCCGACATTGATAAGTTATAATAAACAAAAAAAGGTAGCCCTAAGTTATAATACAACAAAATATACCACAGGATCAACATGTAAATTATTCATTGTAGTCATTGGTTATCATAAAAAGTACAAAAAAAAAGCAAAAAGCATACGCATTCCTTTTCCAATTTATTGGCATTTAATATCAATAAACAACCACAAACAAAATATTACGATAAATATAATTGTATAGATTAAAAAAATATACATCTAGATTGATCTGAAGATAGTTTTTATATCTTTGAATAATTACTTTTTTCGATATGTATGATGATATTTGTTATGTTTAAATATAAAAGACTTTTCAATATCAACATAAATAGCATTTTGATGATTTGGAGCGACTATTTATTGCTTCTCAATTAATATTCGTCCTCGTTGTTTTTGCATTTTTTCCTTGTATAGCTGAGAGTTGTGGAATATGCATTAAATTGCATTCAATGTTAAATGGTTTGGTTGGTAATAGTTTTTCCTTTTCCTCTTCAACATGACCACCTTATTTGACCCTTATCATAGCCTATATAAGAAATTTTCTACTAATAATTTACTAAACCAACAACATATTTTACATAAGAGTTTATATAGATTTCAATATATACATTCTCCTGAGCATCAAGACATTTCAAGTTCATCATTATGAAGGCATTGTTAACACAGGTTCTTTTAAGTTCTTTTTTTATATTTGTGCATTTTCTTGAATTCTTAGATTCTATCAATTTACATTTTTTAAGTTTGCATATATTTCCCTTAAACTTTCACATTTTGTTATAGTTTAGATATTATTTTATAGAATGACAATTTTAAAAATAAACACTAAATAAGAAATTTATATGATTTCAACATTCGACAATTTATTTGTGTCAGAAAATGATTTGTACATATTTATTTCAAGAATGCATAACTAAAAAATATAGTGTATATGTATATGATATAGTATTGATTACTGACATCAAACTATCTACCATTAAATAGGTAACAAAAATGGCCTTACTAACAACAGGAGCAATTACTCAAATATTGGATGGTATTTCCATCAAGGAACCATGTTTTCAAATTCTATCATTACATTCTATTGAACAACAGCATACTACAAGTACAAAATATCATCTGGAACTTTTCGATGGTGTGCATACACACTTTGCCCTTTTGCCTGAACAATTTAACACACTTGTAGTGGAGAAGGCTTTAGTTAAAGGTTCCATTGTTTGCATCAAAGAATACTCTTACAAGCAACTCCACAATTACATGTATGCCAATTATCTTACTATATTATATTATACTTATTAAAATTCCATTCTAAAACTTTATTAAATATGTATTTTCTTTCTACTTGCAGGGCTATCCTAAGTGATAATTTTCATATAGTGTCAAATAATGGAGATTTTATTGGATCTCCAGTACCTATAGTACAAGGTACTAGACAGATAGCATCATCTAGTAGTCATGGATTTTTAGATGCTTCTTCATGTAAAATAATTCCCATAAAACTCCTGACCCCATACCACAAGTTATGGACTATTGAGGGTCGTGCCTTACAAAAATCACCTATCCATTGTTTCAAAAAAGTGTCTAAAGAGGGTAAAGTATTTGGATTTGACTTTATAGACAAACAAGGATCTGGTATACATATAACTTTTTTCAATGAAATGGTTGATAATTTCTATGATATTATTCAATCAAATAATCTTTATTTGATTTCTAACGGTTATGTAAAAGTTGCAAATACAAAACTTAATAGTTCTACCAATCCATATGAAATAGTTCTTCAGAGTTCTTCAAGAATCATACCTTCGACATGTGTTCAATTTGCAATTCCAAAACATGATTACCATATCAAAATTATTGAATCTTTTGAAACATTTCCTATTAATTCACTAGTAGATGTGATTGGAATTGTTGTTTCTATCAATACCTCGAGTACCATTAGGAAAAAAATGGTACAAAAATAAAAAAATGTAATACTCGTATCAAAGATATCTCTAGGTACTCTATTGAAGTGACTCTATGGGGACATCATTATGAGAATGAAGGACAAAAAATTCTCAATTTGTTAAGGGAAAGTAAAAGAATTGTTCTTTTAATTAAATCTGGTCATTTTCTTTCATGGTCTGGTAAGTCGTTGGATACTATTTTTTCAAATAGTGTTCTTATCAATCCAAATTTAACTGAGGCTACTACTCTATTGACATGGTGTACATAAATAGGAGAAGATCAATCTTCTATTTCTCTGACTAAAGAGCCAACAATACTTGCTAGATTTACAAATCCATAGACAATGTATTCCATTGGTAAAAAAGACTCCCATTCCATGATTCATGTTTGCATAACAACACAAATATGTAGACTTGATTTGGATAACTTTTATTATCTCTCATGTCCACGAATCGTGAATGGAAAAAAATGTAAAAAAAAATTATTTAGAATCATACTAGGACATATGAATGTCCAAAATGTTCTCTTCATATTCAAATATGTGATTTCACCTACATGCTTAATATGGATTTGCAAAATCCATTATGCGAACTTCACAATGTTACTACCTTTGAAGGCCTTGCAAATACTTTCTTAGGTGTGGATGCAAAATATTTTCAGCTACTGCTTGCTGAACCTGGAGCAGATAAACAACTTTTGGATAATCTGTATGATAACCAAGAAACTCAAAGCATAATTATTCTGGCTTTGAAGCTTGCTTAAGACAGTAGTTTACTTGTAATATTGAACGTATCTAATCACATGTTTATGTATATATGTATATTCGACAATAAACGGTTTCATGTTGATGTTATGTTGTTTCACTTTTTGTGAAATATATAAAAAAAATTAGATCTTTTAAAACTATATAGTACTTGCATACTGAATTTCTTTAAATATTTATATTATTTACTTTAATATTAGTATATGTTGATATTTTACATTATTATTCTATCTTGTCTAATAATTTGGCATTTACTTTATGTGAATACATAATGGATAGATCTTATAAAGAATCAATATTTCCAAATTTACCATGATTATTTTTAGATTACATTTCCATATCTCAATATTGTTTTGAACTTGATGATTTTCAATTATTACAGATATAAAATACAATGATATATGCACTGCATAGATCTTATAAAGAACCAATATTTCCAAATTTACCATGATTCTTTTTAGATTACATTTCCATATCTGAATATTATTTTTAACTTTACGATTTTTAATTATTACAGATATAAAAGATAATTATATATGTAGTCATGTATAATGCAAATAATGAAAGAGAAGCTAAGCGCAATCACAGAAATCAGACATATAGAGCTAGATATGATGCTAAAAAAATAGTTATTAACAAAAGAAGATGAGAAACCTCTCAAAATATTGAACTTGCAATTTTTGCATCAGATGTACTTTTCTTGAACACATCACCTCAATTAGAACTAGTTGAACTTCCAAATTCATATCCTCTACCAAATTCTATTATTCAAAATCCTTCCTTGCGAGAGCTTCAAATGCCTGATTGTATTGAAGATCATACAACATCCATGAATACAACTAACCATATTGTTAGCTCACCTTTCTCTGAAAATTATTACAATGCCAGAAAAGAATTTCGTAGAAAGATAGATGATATTTCAAACTCTACAAAGTGTTCTATTTATATGGAAAGATATCCTGGAATTAAAATGTACATGTCAGATGAAAATTTAATATGCTACAGATGCAATTCTAAAAAAGATGGCCATCGGTTCTCAAAGTGGAACAATATGGATCCATGTGAACAACCATTGTGTTTGAAAATCTTAACACAAATTGAACAGATGTTGATAGCAAAAATAAGTCCTATTTTGCAACTTACATATGCAAAAGGTGGTCAACTCAAATATAGTGGTCATACTATTTGTTTTTCCTCAAAATATTTCTAGTATCACAACATTATTTCCAAGGCGAATAGATGCATTGGATATAATCATTGTTAACAAAGAGAGTATAGGAAATAAAAAATATAGTTTTTATGTTAGCAGATTCCATGTTTATGAAGCATTGAAATATAAAACATTGAATGACTCATACTAAAGAGATGTACAAATAGATGAAAATGCATTAGCATCATTGCCTTTACAATCTATTGATATTTCAAAGAAAATTTTTAATGCAGTGAAAAATAGTCATCCTATTGAAGATAACTCATCCATGTTAGATGAGATAGAAGAAAATGCATTTGATGAGAGTCTAGAATTTAACAGCTCATTTGTTTGTAATCTACCTGCTCCACATAGAGAAACAGAAGAAATACATTATTTGTTGCATTTAGGTGAAGTTCAAACAACAAAATCTATTGCATGGCCTCCTATCACGCCTTCTCCTATAAATGAATACACAACTGAAGGTTTATTTGTAATGGCATTTCCAAATTTATTTCCCAATGGAATAGTTGCATTCAAACAACCACGTATCAAAGAATTCAAACTCCATGATTATGCTCTTCACCTTCTACAGCACTATGATAACAGATTTGGGCAGCATTCAAGATTCTGATACTTTATATTGAATATTATCATGCATCATCAAATCCAGGCCACAACATTTGTGTTTGTTCGCAAACAGTTGGATGCATATTTACCTATAACAATTGTAGATCTTCGTCAAAAGTTATGAGATGTACCTGATGATAAATTGGCAGATCTACTGATGATATTTGGGTCTTTTTAATGTGGAACTAGATCTTTTTGGAATCAACGTAGAGCAAAACTAATAGACATGGTTATTCAAATTGGTTGTCCTACACTTTTCTTTACCCTAAGTGCTACAGATACCAAATGGCTTGATTTACACAATATCATGTCATCTAGTAGACCAACAATTCCATCTATGACTACAAGATGGCGAATACAAAATATTATTCAAAATCCTCATCTAACAGTTGTATATATGCATCATAGATTCACTGCATTTCAAGAGGAAGTCTTGGAGAAACTGCTTGGAGCAACTGACTATTGGTACAGGTAAATAATCTATTTAAAATGTTATTAATTCCTATGCAATTACATGTTTATTTACTGAATTAAATTTATATCAGGTCTGAATGGAAAAATAGAGGTTCTCCACATATTCATGGATTTATCTAGTTGCCAAATGCACCAAATATTAAAAATTTAGAATGGAATAATGATCTATCAGTGCAGAAAGCTTTAGATTACATACACCAATATATATCTGCATGGAATCCACAAAGCATACAACAAAGAAATCAAGGGATCTTTTCCAAATCTCTTCAAGATCCTTGTATGATGACTACACAAATGATATATGCAAAAAATGTGGCTTCTAATTACTATGATTTGGTTAATAATGTTCAACGTCACACAAAATTTTCTATGTAGCCATGTTTAAGAAGGAAAGGTGATGCTATTTCATGCCATTATAAAGCTCTAGATGGGCCATAGAAGAAAAATTTGCATTAAAACTTACAGATAAAGCTAAACCTAAGCATACAACAGCATGTAATGATGATTGATTAAACTTACATAATATTTAAATTCTTTCCATTCGGAGAGGTAATATAGATTGTCAACATGTTCTTTCAATTGATGCAGTTATCAAGTACATAGCAAAATATGTAGCAAAAGAAGAACAAAAATCATAAACATATCATCCCATGTTAAGTAGAATATCTTCAACTTTGAATGGTACAATGCATGCACTAGCTACACTTCAGAGAATGCTTCTTGAAAATCTTGTTGACCATGATATAGGTTCCCAAGAGACCTACCATCTTCTACAAAAGATTCTTATATCCATGTGTAGTAGACAATTTGTATCTTTGAATGTGAACCAAAAAAATCTTCAACGTCTACCTATATTAGAAATGCCAACAAGGTTATGCCATAACCAAATTGATAATTATATGGCACATCCAGCAAATTTAGAAATGTTTTCTCTTATTGACATAACCTGAAGATGGACATTTAGAGCTAACCGAATGCAGGACAAATGGAAAGAAATACGATCAGCTCGTATAGTTAGAGTCTCCCCTAGATTTATCAGTATTCCTTCTAGAGAGGACATTCCTTATCCAAATTTTTGCTAGAGTGAACTTTTATTATACAAATCATTATGCAATATTGAAGTATAATTTGTAGCATCAAATGAAGGACTAATAGAATAATGGAAATCTTTTTCGAGATCATATGAAGTGTGGCATGTACGTAAAATACATTTAGATGTAGAAGAAGTAGATGATCCTACAAGCCCTACAACAAATCTAGATACAATGCAAGATAGTATACTAGATGAATGGAAAGTTTTATCTCATTTATATCTAGGCATGCCTATACATTTAAATGATTTAGATATGCTTGGATATCGAGATTTTGATTCAGGAAATAATTGGTTGAAAAATAATATTACTCCTTTACAAAAAGCTACAGCTACATATTTCATTCAATCAAATCAAGAAATCTTTCAACAGAATCTAGTTATGCATCAACAATCTTATTATAAATTTTCTGTCCAAAAAAATAAATCATATGATATGATTATATCACATAGCCATACAAGTTCTGTACAACAACTATTACAACTAATTGTACAAGGCACTACTGGCACTAGAAAATCTCATCTGATTTCTCAAATCAAAGCTAGTCTCAGTCAATCAACACCCAATAGATAGTCACATGTTCTACTTCTTGCACCAACAGGAGTTGCATCATTTAACATCAAGGCATCTACAATTCATTCATCTCTACGCATTCCTATCAAAGAGATGGTACAATTACAAGGTCAACAACTAGAAAAGTTATAGGAAAATTTGTATTATGTTCAGTATATTATTATAGATGAAATGAGTTTTATTGGTCCTAAATTATTTGAAATAATTGATGTGAGATTGAGAGAAGCATTTCCAAATAGAAACCATATTCCTTTTGGAGGTCGTTCAATGATTCTCTTTGGTGATCTGGGTCAGCTTCCTCCAGTTAAAGATATACCAATGTATGCTTCAAATTCATATGGTGGACAATTATGGAAATCATTCAGAAAATTAATCACTTTAGATGCTAACTTTCATCAAATTGGTAACATAGATGTTCAGGTACAATTTCGTTCTCTTCTTACAAATCTAAGAAAGTAGAACCAACAATTGTAGATTGGAATCTACTCATATCACAGACAAGTACTGCTCTCAATAAAGAGGAATAAGAAGATTTTTATTCTAAAGTACTCCTTTTTGCAACTAATGAAATGGTATCTCTTCATAATAAGCGTATGTTATTATCTCTACATCAACCTGTGGCTTTATCAATAGCAAAACAACAAAAAGATTTTGTGAGCTCAAATGCAGATGAAGAACAACTTCAACCTCACATTCCTTTATGTATAGGGAAACAAGTTATGCTATGTACTAATTTATGTGTCCAAACAAGGCTATTTAATGGTGTTATAGGAGAAATCAAATCTATTGTATATAACGATGGTGAAAAGCCTCCTCAACTGCCATTGATAGTTGTGGTTCAATTTATTAACTACATTGGTCTAGCTTGGGATGATACTAATCCAAAGAATATTCCTATCACACCATTTAAAAGGGGTTGCCACTGTCAAATACCTCTGCGAATGACATGGGCTTTAACAATACACAAATCACAAGGTTTTTTGCTTGTAAAAGAAATAATTGACATTGGAAGCACAAAATGACAAGGATTAACCTTTACAACTCTTTCAAGAGTTCATGAACTTTCAGGACTTTGTATTCATCCAACTTTCAATTTTCAAAGATATTCACGCATGCAAAAAAATCCAAATGTTACAAGATGAAAAGAAGAAGAAAGATGCTTAAATGCATTAACAGAATGTTAACACATTTTAGTATCATTATTGTATATTCTTCATTGGAATCACAAATATGTATATATGATTCTCAGATTATGAACTCTGAAGTTGCTAAACATAGTAACAAAAACCATATAATGGACAACGGTACTGTCTATTGAGACTCAGTGACTATAGTCTATTTTGTTGACGCTGAAAGATTTATCATGTACTGATTTCATTCAAATGGGAATACAATAGAAATTGTTGTTATCAAAATCCTAATAATTATGTTTACCCTCTGAAATAGCTATAGTATACTTTATTGGCATGTCAAGCTTATTTTATTGAAATTTCAAGCATGCATTCGAATATCTTTAACTCTACAAAGATTAGCTAAATCACCAAACAAAATCATTGAATGACTAATTCTCTCAATCTCATATCAATTCTGTTAAATTATATAGGATCAGTCAAAGAAAAAAAATCAAATGCACACAAGGTTAATAATGTTTGCACCACTTTTCAACACCTTTATTCCTCCAATGAAAAAGAACTTCAATCTGACATTCTTTTATATATAAGGCAACAAATTTTTCTATGAACAAATGTATGGGTCCACACAGGAGTGATGAATGATGCAATACCAGAAATACAACAGACCAAACTTTCAATGAAGATACACCAACTCAAAGAAGTCAACTTATTCAACCAAATATACCATGTTACCATTCGAAAGGAACATGAAATTCTCAATGTAGTCTTAGCAATGCAACAATATAGTAGTCAAAAAATCTCCACCAGACAAATGATAAGAAAATACTAAATGATGACCATTCATTCATTCCAACTCAAAGAAGTCAACTTATTCAACCAAATATAACATGTTACCATTTGAAAGGAACACAAAATGCTCGATGTAGTCTCAACAATGCAACAATATAGCAGTAAAAAAAACCTCCACCAGCTAAATGATAAGAAAATACTAAATGATGACCATTAATTCATTGATTTTAAATTTACCTTGCATTGAGAGAAGCAGAGTGAGGAAATTTTTAAATTATCTGAGTTTGCAACGTTCTCAAAGTTGAGGAGCTCAGAATCCCTACAATTGTTTTTAACAGTTGATTAGTATCAGTTAGCCAACAATGAGTGGAGCTTCTACTGGTAAGGGAGCCAAAGATAAAGGGAAGGAAACATTTAAACTTGAATAAAAATTCATGTCAAACATAATCCAAAGACAACTCTATAATTCAGAATTGGACTGGTAGAATTTCACTAATTTTCTCTCTAATTATCTCCATTAACTCACTCAAAACTTTAACACCATTATACAAGAAGATGTCCATTAACATTGAACAACAATTGAATAGTTTGTCTAACTTCATATGCTACTCAAATTATGTATTGTCTTTGATGTCACACAATGTCATAGTCCGCAGCAATCAGTTCCTACCGAGCTCAGTCGGTTTGCCAAACAGGAATATTAGTGCTTATCGAGTCCACTCGGTTATCAAAGAAAATCAGTGTCTATCGAGTCCACTCGGTTATCAAAGGAAATTCAGTGTTTACCGAGTTCAGTCGGTCATCAAAGAAAATTTAGTGTTTACCGAGTTCAGTCGGTCGTCAAAGAAAATTCAGTGTTTACCGAGTTCAGTCGGTCATCAAAGGAAATTCAGTGTTTACCGAGTTCAGTCAGTTATCGAAGGTAAAGGATTGTCGGTGTTTACCGAGTTCCCTCGGTCTCCGAAAGATTGTAGAAAGTTATGGTCACCGAGCACTGTCGGCCCTTGAAAGATTTTTGCAAATAGAGTTTGCTTAATTCAGCTGACTGTTATACTAAATAATGTCGATTTGACAAATCTAAAATCATATAAATAAAAGGTCAAATGTGAAAAATAAACAAGAAATACAGCAGAAGATTTACAGAAGAAAAGATAGGAAAGGTGTGTGCGAATTTGTGAAGGATGTTCAGATATCCTTGAGGTGCAGCACAGATTTATTCGATCAGGAAGGATCACACATATGCAAAATAGAGATTTGTAATTAGCAAGGTAGTTGCATTATTATACAGGTCATTTTTCATTGTTACCTTCTTATCATTGTAACAGTGAATTCTAAATCTCTTAACCGAGTTGGTTTAACAACCATATTGTAAATCCTCTAACAAGGTGACAATTCCATTGAATTGTTTTCAAGACCTCTTACCAGGCCACTCCTAGCAGGGTGTTTAAATCCTCTAACAAGGTCACACCTAACAGTGTGTTTTGTAACCTTTTACCGGGTTGGCTTCTAACTGGGCATCACTTCAGAAAAGTGAAAATCAGTATCTAGATACATTGGTGGTTTTTCCCATATTGGGTTTCCACGTTAAAATCTTGTGTCTCTTGTGTTCTTAATTGCTATCTTAATCATACACCAGTGCTGATGAATATCTAAAAGATAACTTTGCTAATACTTTCTGCATCTTCAAAGTTACTACAATCTATTTACCAAGTGCTAAAATAGATAACATTTTTAAGATATCCTAAGGGATCTGGAAAGAATTAATTGTGAAGTGTTTTATGGTTAACTGATTCACCCCCCCTCTTAGTAACTTCATCCATATTCCATCAGTCCATTAACATTGAACAACAACTGAATAGTTTGTCTAACTTCATATTCTATATTCATATCAGACCTTGCTCAATCAAATCAACAATATAATAGACAAAATAAAAAAACACTGCAAGATGACAATATAAAATTTGCATCATCATAAACATTACATGAGTAGACAAGTTTCTAACATCATCTTCACCCAAATTATATGATAACAATTAACAGAAACCCTATGCCCTAAATCTAAAAAATAACCAACCAAAACTAGTTGTCATATAATTCCATCAATCATACATAGAGTACCAAGTTTACCAAATAAATCTTGCACAAAAGAAGACCTAAAATATTGTATATCAGCTTCATAAATAATCAACAATTCATCAAAGTCAATATTTTGCAAACCAATAGAGTCATTTAATGAAAACACTTCTCTAATCTCATCATTTATAATACTTATAAGATCTTCTCATATATACCACAGACACCTCTTCATACTGGATTATAGATCCTACCCACTTCTATAATGATATAATCATACATAAAAACACCTTCTCACTAACCATGACCTAAACAATGGTACACAAAATTAGTCATAACAATTCCTCAATCAGGTTTTCAAAAAAATAGTTATAAGAAACCCTCATAACCATAATTACGATCATATTCATAACAATAGTCTATAAAGCAACACCTCCTTTAGGTTTAGGGTTCATTATTTCTATCATTGAAAAATGGTAATTTAAAAGTTGTTTGTTTTTTTCTCTATAACCACTTTCTCTTCAACACATTACAACATTTTTTTACCCTCTGAGTTTACTATCTTATTTTTTCAAACTACATTTAACTATTATAAATGTAGTATATGACATAAATGCAACATAACTAGAAAATAATTATTGCAAATGTACAAATTATTACAAACATAAGATGATGATTTCTAGCATGCAATGTAAATAAGGTACAAATACTACATATACAGCCTTCCATTTCTTTAACAGACATAAATTATCACTGTCCAACCAGTCAGAATAAAAATAAAAAATTGGAATTTGGACATGGTTGGAAAAAAGTTCTCAATTTTAATGGCTTGCAGTTTGGTCAATTTGGTCTGACCAAATACATAGCTAAGTCTTATTTCAACATTCACATATTTGGAAAAATTACTCTATGAAAAATAGCAGTGCAAAAAACAAACATTGGTCAGATGACAGACACCCTTGTACCAAAATGTGTAGTTTGAATCAACCAATAAGCAATAACTTAATGAATGTATAACAAAACCCAGTTTTTTGGGTAATCAAAGAATTTGTCCCCAAAAATAGACTATATTTGATTTCACGCCTACAAAGATTCAACAACCCTAGCCATTTTATTTTAATCTTCTCAGAATCTCTTTAAAATTGGGTTTGCTTCTTCTTTCATATTGGTTATTAACGATGTGGATGTTATCAAGATATTGCTCATTGTTTGATACAAACTACACATTTTCATACAAGATTGTCTCTCATCTAACCAAACTTTGTTTTCTGTACTGATAACTTTCAGATAACAAATTTTCCTAATATATGAATCTTGAAATAGAACTTATCTATGTACTTGATTAGAACAAAATCACTCAATTGGAAGTCATAAAAATTAATATGCATTTCTCAACTATGCTCAAATTCATGTATTTCATCAACACCCAATAATTCCACTTCCCATTGTTGCCCATTTCGGCCTAGCAATACCATATGTTCATGTTGGTCTGTTATAAATAGTGAAACAAATGAGATATGCCCTACATTCACGGTTGTCGCAAGATCCCGATGAATACATGTTTGCTTTGTAGATTAACAACAACCGTCGAATAAAAAGCAAACTATCAGACTTTTCCAAAAAAATAACTAACAGTCAGAACAATAAAAGTACAACCGTGACAAATCTAAGAAATATTTTGTTAATTAATACTCTTCCAAATTATATACAAAGTCAAATATTTGTATTCAATGCAAAGTTTTGGATCATCGGATTTATATGCCACTGACTACTAAATCAGAGAGCAGGATCAGTGTGAATCTCGATTCTCCGAAGCAACCAAAAAAATTAAGACCAACTTAAAAATTAATCTTTCGTTTCATTAATGAATATAAAATTACACATATTTACCAATTTGTACTATAATCAAAAGTTATTTTATACTATAATTAATTCATGTTATATTTTACCATTTTTTACTATAATTTATTATTATTTTATTAATAGTTATTTGTTATTAGATATATTTAACATCATTAATAATATATTTAATAAGTATTAGGTAAAATTATGCTATTAATGATTAAATTTTCTAATTGAATGCAATGTTTTAAATTATTAGATTTAGTTCGAGTGGGTTCTGACGAGTCACCCATTTATCGGTGTGGCATTAGATTATTATATTTTGCAGGAAGCTAGTGCGATGACAAAGACAGAGTTGGCAATGTGGCACCTGGTTGCCTGTGGGGTAGATGAACACAGCGGTGAAGGACAACTTTAGAGATCAAGAGATGAGTTTAGTCAGTGAATTTTGAAATAGTCTGGCAGTTAGAGAACACATTTGGAGAACTTGAGATAACCTTGGTCTTGAAATCTCCCAGTTAAATCAGTTAAGTCCCAAACATCTCGAGAATGGGAGAATGCCTTAGTCATGCATTCTCCCAATAATTTGTTATATGGAACATCAAAATACTTTAAAGATGCACCTTTTGGCTTTCGCATGTGGCATAGGAAATATACTTCACATCTAAAAGAATTTTTTTTAAATCCATCTCAGCGTTAAAGGCTTCATCAAGAATGACATTAAAGATATCGTTACACATCATTTATTTAAACCGTCATTCATTTAATTTAACTCGACATAGTAGATAGATAATTATTGTAAGGGTGGCTCTGCAAAATTCCATCACATCACTTTAATAACATTCCTCAAAATATCATCTCCTACAATTAATATTATGAGTGCAAAGCACACTACAACACCGCCCTGTTCTTTTATAAAGTGTCAAATAATACTGACAATTAAAATACTTGCACAGAAATAGTTGATAGAACATCATAACAACATACAGTAACAAGAAACTTGAAGAGAAGCCAACAATAGGAGAGAAGATGAAGGGAAGTCACAGCAATATCTGGTATTTAAACTAACTTATGGTATTTACATTCATTTTTTACCATTCTTAACCTCCTTCATTTCTTGCATATTTTGTTAATTTCAATACCTAAAACTATTTAAGAAAGTTCATTGGCAAAAAAATTTAGAATAATACAGATAGCTACCAATATGTTCAAATTGATTTTAACCAATATAATCTGAAGAAAATCTCTTGTAGGCTAAAAATATATTTATTTGATAAATATTAGAATCTCACAATGATATAATTTACTCAATAGGAAAACGATTTGATAAGTTGTCTTCAAAATTATGAAAAGGGAAAAATTAGGGTTACAAATCCAATGCTCTACCTTTCCCAAAATTCTTAGTTTTTTTAACATATATAGAATATACAATTATTTCTCTAATAAAGAAGTACAAAAAAATATTGATTTTCATTATATATTAGATATTACTTCTACAAAATTTTCTTCTTTGTAAGGCATCACAAAATGACTGAGAATCAATTGGGTTTCATCTGTTTATTAATAATTTTTGAACTATATTGTAGAAATGTTGCGACAAAGAACAGTTGTCATTAATGACTTCTTTCAACACATGGACATTCATAGAATACATGAAGAAGATAGAATTTCAGGATTGTTAGCACAAAGGTTACTATAAGAAAAAAGACTAATAACATCTCATCTAGTATCATAAAGAAATTTTTCCCACTTTTACAGAGATCCATATATTTCAGAATTGGAGTCTTGTGACACATGCAATCCAAGATAGGTTCATCATGTCCCAAGAGAAATATGGTTTCAACCAGCATCAATAGCATCTAAAACTGAATACTCTTCTTTGATAAATGGAACAGGTCAATTATGGATAGAGAAACTGCTTCGAACTCTACAAATCAATACAACTTCTTTACAAAACCTTTTCTATCATGGTCAAATATATCGCTTGCATTTTGCATCAAGATCAAACACATTGTAGAACAAACAAGTCATACAAAGATGGGGACCATAGGGTTGTTACTTATGTATACCCATACGTGAGCGTATAAAAAAGATAGTAAGGGAACAAATACCTACATGGACGCAAACCAATTGTAAACTCTACCCAACTATTAATGTTCATACACAGAACTGGGGTGTACTACCTCAAACATCCAAACATCTTTAGTAGTTCGATGATTTTAATCCCATGAACGGCCAACCCATCGTTCCTAATGAAATGCTTTAAGACTGTAAGTTTTCTCAATTTGAAAATATACTAGATCTATACTACTTGTGTATAAGGAGATCGATGGAGGTCTGCCTCCTTGAAAAAATCCACCATATTTGTTTAGAATCACAATGGTTACGATTTCAATTTTCTATACAAAATCTAAAACTTTTTACAAATGTGCAAATACATTTCACTATTTTCAATGGAAAATAGCTATATCAAAAAATGTTAACGTTTTTCGCAATATTCTTAAATATATTTTAATTTTAACATCTACAAATAAATGTCAAGTTAATTTTTGTCTTCGATTTATATGTTTTAGAAATGCTTAATATTTCAGTCAAATATACTTAATATTTCAATCAAATATGCTTAATATTTTAGTCAAATATACTATAATTGCAGTCAATTTGTACATATATCCTTCCTCATATGTTTCTCTCCTATTAATACTTTGAAAATGCAATTCATAATTACTAGGGCCAACATGAAAAATATTATTTATTAGGATATTAAATACATAATAAATCTAAATAGATATATAATACATAATATTAAAAATATAATGATAAGACTATTATACAAAAAAATATATAGTGATTATATCTTTCAATAATTACATATACAGATATGTATGCCACCATTTGTTATGTTTAAATATAAATGACATTTGGTTATCAATATAAGTTGCACTTCCATGATTCTAACTGAGTATTTTTAGCATATCAATTAATACTTGGTAACTGGGGTACCTAATAGTTGTTCAATTATGTCAATGAAAGCTATCTTCACAACTGGTGTTTAACTTTATTATCAAGATACCATCTAAACCCATAGCATATGTGTGGGTAGTATTTTCTAGCTACTCATAGGTCATATATCAATACAAGCTTATATATCTTATAAACTGATTAAAATTACAACATACACATAATAATTTATAATATGTTGAAATGATGGTTCAGTTCTTACAATTCCTTATATTAAATTATAATGAGAGAAATATTGAATACCATTATTTAGTTTAGATCTTTGTCCATTATAAGAGAACTATTTCTTTGTGCCTAGATTACATAAGGATTATTATGTTCTCTCAGTTTGTTTAGAAATGAATTGTAAGAACTGAACCATCATTTTAAAGTACGTATATACATCTATACGATACCATAATAGAGTTTTTTTATTAATACAATTTATGTTTCAGCATTGTTACATGAGTTTGTCTTTTACAGTTTTGTGAAGGATATCAATGGTTGTCCTAAATGTGCCACACTATGACTGTGATGAAGGACCTTGCATTTTGAAAACCTCAAACACAAAGAAAAACCCTCAAAGAAAATTTTGGACCTGTCCAGTTAGCAAGAAGGTTGGTAATGAACATGTATTTTATGTTTATAAAAAAAGTACATACTATACATTATAGTATGTAGTAATGTAAAGTTGATATTGGAGGGCAACAAGGACTGCGGCTACTTTAGGTGGGTAGATGATGTCTCAAATGCATATGCCAGACCATTTGCACCAGTTTTCAATGAAGCTCATCAGTGTAGCTTGCGCTTTCAAGAGGTCGCTATGGCTGAGATTGTGTCAATGGAAAAGGCTGAAATAATTTTTTAACGAGGACTTCACACCATTTTAATTGCGTTTATTTGTATTTTAATTGTGTTTGTTTGCTGGAACCATATAAAAATATGAACTTTTAATGTATCCCAATTTATTTGAAACAAAATGTGGACATGTAACTGGTTTTCAATTTACTATAATATAAGTGCTAACTTGTTTATAAAGTTGTCATGTCAAAATTTATATATGTCGTAACTTGTTTTTAACATTGTTATGCGAATTATTAAGTTTCTACTTCAACTTGACTATAAATTCAAACATATAGAAAAAAAAAAAAAACAAGCAACAAAATTGATGATAATTTTAAAATTAAAATTTATAACAAAATAATTGTATTTTATAATCTTAATTATTATAAATTAATAATACATAATTTTATTTAACAAATAAAAGCCTTTTTGCACACATGACCAATGTTAGTTTGGCAAGAACATTAGATTCAGACGGTTTCTATTTGACTTCATATGTAGAAACATGTTATGGGCTTAATGATTCTCTTTAGGAGTAGAGTTTAACTTGTTATATTTCATAGGGTATATAATAGAGGTATTAAAATTGAATTTCAATGGTGCGTATACTTAGCTATCCTGATGCAACAATTTAACACACTAGTACTGGTAAATACTTTACTTAAAGGTTCTATTGTTTACAACAAATAATATTCTTACAAGCACCTCCACATTTACATGAATGCCAATTATCTTGCTATATTCCATAGCCACTGAATGTTTTCTTATTAAACCATTTTGTCTAAATACTGTGCAATCAAGGATCTAATATAGCAAAACCAGATAAAATTGAGCCAACATTTGAGGAAATATCTAAACTGACCCATTATGCAAGAGTAAAAATAATTTTCAAATATTTCAAATGCATACCTCATTATGGATTGTGATATAATTAATCACATGATCTCACACTATTTACGTACATTGATGCTGCTTGAGAAATAAATATAGATAATAGAAAAAAAAGTAATGGTGAAGCATTCCTTTTGCAAGTTGCTAGTGAATGATAGTGCAGAAAGAATTTCTTCACATATTCAAATAATGGTTATGGATTTACAGAGTTCTCATGTAAATAGAGCATATAACTACATCGAGTATCTAATAACTACCATGCATGAAGGTCAAGATTCTATTCGAAAGAATGAGCCACCTCCTAGGTTTATGCATTACTAGTTACAATATCATAAATTTACAATACTTCTAACCTAAGATGATGTGTAATGGTCAATCTAATCTTGTCCAGTTTTGAATAAGGGCATCAAATTTTAATTCAAGGGAGTCTGATTTGAGTCATTTTCACAATTGGATGGTGCAGCCAATCTTGTTTAGCTTAGACTTAAAAATGTCCAGGCAACAAATTAAGCTTTACCAATTATTAAAGCCTTCTCCATTAGTTGACAAGTGAATACATGTAGAAAACATTTTTAGAAAACCTTTATCAAAGGATACATATAAGTATTTGTAACATATGGTCATAGCACTATTTCATTATTTGCACCAAATGATTGATGTTTCTTGCATGCCCAAATGTCTATAATTGAATTCAGTTACTCAGAAAACAAGATACATACATTTAACATAATTTTTTGACATCTGAGCCTATGGTAGATCTTATGTACAAGATGGTCTGACATAAAGATACGTTTTTCATTAATGTCAATCGGCAAGAGAATAAGAGCTCAAAAAATTTCTTTCAAATGTATGCTTTAATATCAATAGGAGATAAGAGTACAAGAAGATCATCCTATTTGGGAGGAACAGATCTGGCTATCATTTATTCTATATGAATGTTTTACAAAGAGTAAAAACTATCCACACATGATATGGTTAACACAATTATGTCACATTACAAGCACGTGCTAATTTTTAAAGAGTCTGAACTGACATTTCAATTGTAAATGCAAGAAAAAAAAACTATTGCAATGCAACATATATTGTATGTGATCTAGTGAACCTGAAAGATATTATCTATGGATCAGACAAAAATATTCACATAATAGTGATATGTACCTATCTAATTTTACAAATAATACAGAGATCTTTTGTGCTAACCCTTTTGAAAATCTATCATGTAATAATAAAATGTAGCTATCTAATGTGATATGTTGATGAACTTATGAAGAAGTTAAGAAAAATTCATGTTCATCTATACATTTCATTTGATTAACTGTTACCAACCAAAACATGTAACATTGAATGCAATTTAATGCATAATAAACAACTATCAGGTGTACAAAGAAAAAATGCAAAAACATCGATGAGAACTATAAAGTGATATGCAACAAATATTTATTCTGAATCATTGAAGGTATACTAAAGTCGATATCCAAAAGACATTCATATTTTAACTTAACAAACACTGTCATACATATCTGTTAAAGTAATTAACATATCTATAAAGTAATCATAATGATAAAGTTGAATATACACAGATGTCCCTTATATTTTTAAATTCAAACTCTGAAAAATTTAGTGTGAAAAAGTTAGGCAAAAGTGAAAGAAAAATAACCGCAATAAGCAATGTAAAAATATCATAGACAAAAACTGTAAGAAAACTAGTAGTCTATGAAATTTCTTCGATTACATATTTATATGTATTTAGATTTGATACAATGATTTGAATTTGTAACAAAAATAAAATATAGTAGTTAAATTCAAATATACATATAAACTTAAAGTACATAATAACAAAGTTTATGATACCCATGATCTCTATAATTGCATTTGTTCCTCTCTTCGCTGACTGTTATATTGTTCCATTGCTCTGATTACATCAAGCATTTCTTGTTCATGTGGTATGATAATATTGTCATTTGTTACCATTGAGTATTCATAATTTCTTTTAATTGTTTTGATTTGTTCAGAAATCCTTCCTATGTCTTCATATACAGTTGTTAATAAGTCTCCAATTACAGTCAATTTGTATATATCTCCTTCCTCATATGCTTCTTTCCTGCTAATACTTTGAAGATGAGATTCATAATTTTTCTTCATCATTTCTATATCAAGAGCATCTTGACCATTGGCTACATCAATATTGCATCCTATATTTGTAAAAATATTTTCTATATGAGTAATGCTTGTATTGACTGTGTCAATCAGATTTTGTAGTTCTTCAATTACATCTCTGCTCATCTATGTTTTGACTTTGATTGAAAAATCCACTTCAGTAGAGGTGTGTTAGTGGATTTGACAATTCTTACATTCAGGGCTTCTTCACTATCCATATCTATTACTGTTTGCAATAGCTTTTCTTGTCTACTATATATTCTTTTATGTTCTTCGAGCAACTGCAAATATGTATAGATTATATCTTTTAGATCAATATATATTTTGTAATAACTGCCTACGCATTCAATGAGATGCACATCTCTTGAATTGAGATATTGTACCCATTCTCGTGAGAGTTGTGTCATATGTTTGTCTTCATGCATTTGCTTGATAATTTGTTCACTCGAATGAAGTGATGGATCAAAAATCTCTTTTGTCTGACTTGACGTTTGACAAGAGATAGGACCTAACATTTTTTGGATAAAATCAGATAGACGTTTGATAGTAGATTTCGGTATGTTTTTTTCATCTTTCAATTGCTCCAACCTCTGTCTTACCTCTTGATGTGTAAATTCCCACCTATCAACTGTACGATCATGGAAAGAAGGTCCTATGTCAATTTGATTTACATCAAAATCTGTTGCATTTAAATCAAAAAAATTACTGTCTTATTTAGCTTCTGCAACTTCTATTATTACATGTCATGTTTCTTGATATTTTTGAAGAGCGGCTAGTTTGCCTCTTTCCTTTTTTTTCTTTGAACCAGTAGTTTCACTTATGATTTGAGAAACTAAATCTTTAATAGGAATTTTATCATCTTTTCTTTTTCTTTTTCTTTTTCTTTGTATTGTTTCTTCTAACCATGAAGGAGTGCCTACAATTTTTGAGGTAGAGGCTAAACTTTCAATATCAAAAAATTTCCTCACTATTGTAGTGCTTTGTATTTCTTGACCTAAAATTTGAAATTTTGGTACTATATTTGGAGTACATCTTACATCAGGTTGAATTGAATCTATTATTTGATTTAGTGGTTCTTCTTCAAAAGATTGCATTATTGTATTTTGTTGTGAAACATCTATTTCATCTTCTTGTTCTATTTTTTCTACTTCCTTTACACTGTCTGTATTAATCAATGCAAGTAAACCACTGCCACAAGTGTTTCTTATAGCTTTGTCTTTATCTGATGGTTGATCATCCCCTCCCGTGATTTGTTGAATAAACTGAACTGTTGTTTGCATTGTTGGTAAAGGTATAAGAAATGAAGCTATTGTTTGAGCTTGTGTTATTGATTGTCCTTCTGTGTTTGATGTGTCATTTGTTCTTTCCTTGTACTCAACCATTTTTTTGTTCTTTCCATTATCTGTTCCATTTTCTCTTCAAGATTGTCTAATTCGGGTTCTTCAAATTGTACAGGTTGCAAAGGTGTCCCTTTTATTTTTCCCAAATAATGATTGGAAAATAATTTAGATTGATCATCATATAATCCGTTGACATCTATGTCAATATTATATAGTTTAATATGCTCAACAGTGAGTTGGGACCATGATCTTTCTCTCATTTCAAAGTCATCTTTACAACTAGCCCATAAATCTTCTACTGAAGGAATGTGATTAAAACTAGGGCCTAGTTGCAAGTTTTGTTTTATATAATGTGAAGGGTCAAAATGATGCCTAATAACATTATATTCATCAAATTTATATCTTTTTCTAGATGATTTGATGAGATTCATTGTAGAAGAGCTAGAAAAGTATGTATAAGCTCCTATAAAAATTGGAAAATGAATACTTGCTTTATGTTGTTCGCTGCATCTGTTGTTGACCTTGATGATTTTTTTGCATAACTCTATCAAAACCATTTTATCATCTGAATATTTAGGCAATTTGTATGGAAACTCATCGAAAGCTCCAATCCTAATATATGTAAATGTAGGATATTGTTTATAATAGCTACCAAATTGCATTATTGTTTGTGCTGCTACATCTAATAATCTATGTTTTGGACAACCTTGAATTTCACAGCATAACTTCATTGAAAAAAATCATTAACCCTTCTGAAATTTCCATAGCTATTTTCGAGTTGTATCCAAGGATAGAAATCATAAACCTGAATATTTTCATCATACTCAACAACACTAGGTAGGTCATTCCCTATATGTTCACATGCTAGGGCATAGATGAGGTAAGATGGCATTGCAAATTTGTATGAATGCTTTACTGAGACAAGCATTTCAGTAAGTCTATCACTTATGAGTTGTGTCCAATCAATAAAAATATTATTTGCAACTATAGATTGCACAAGAAAATACCACCATTCTTCAAAATTTAGGGCTTGTTCACTTCCTCTAATTCTATGCGGAAGTATTAGTATGTCAACAATCTCTCTTTTTAGATTTGTTCCATATAGGGTTTTCGGTAACTTTGAACTGGCTGCTCTGATGCTATCTAACCATTTATTTGAAATTATAGCTTGCCATCGTGACCTTTTCAAGTTAAAATTTGAAGTTGCCAGAGAGAAATTCTATTGTGAATATTGTTCTCTTGAAGGTAAACCAAAGAACTTATGTATTGAATCTCTATTCAAACTAATGACTACTTCATTGTTTTGTTTCTTTATTTCTCTAGTATGTGGATCAAATCTTTGAATGCATTCCATAATGAGTTATGGTACCTGAATAGCGATTGGAAATCATGTAGCTTGTATTAATCCACTGTCAATCAGACTTTGTGTAATGGGATGTACTAGTTTTGATTGGGTCCTTTTGTGTAGATCATCTAAATTGTAAAAATACAGGTTTGTATCTGTGATTTGTTTCCATGCATTTTCTATTCCATTGAGATTATCATAACTATTTGTTTTTCTAGCCATTCTGTAAAGGGTTATAGATTGGTAGCCATTTGGTCTTTAAGATAACGTAGTTCAAACAATGAAATGATAGATAGTGGAAGTTTATTAATTTAAACTCATAATTTCATAGACATCAAAGATATAAATGGTAAAAGGAATTAATGTTCTTGTTGTTTTCAAGAAATATTCTTTTCGCTTGCAAATATGATTAGTATATGTATTCAATATAGGAAATATTAGTCAAGATGTTGCATAGAATGGAGTATGGCTTTAATTTCTTTTATATCGATTAATGTGTTTTTGGAAGTACTGTCAGAACAATAAGTTTTTTGAGAATCGATAATTGAAATATTTGTCATGTCCACTAACAATTCTTGCAAATACAAATAACTTTCTAATAAAAATCAGATTTAGAAGTCAGTAACAACTAAATCTGACAATCGAAAGCATTGTGTTCATTTAAAAAACTGAGTCATTTGTATTATAATTCTTGAGTTTAGTTGTTACTGACTTCTAAATCAGAATTTGTAATGGCTTAATAAAGATGATGTCATCTATCTACTGTAGAGATTAAACAGCTACCGTTCGATTAAGATCATCTGGTTAAACATTTATCTCACATATCTTTAATTTTTGTAAGGTTTGGTTTCAAAAATTCAGCACCGTCAGATTTACTTCCTATGGCTGGTGAGAAGTAGCGACATCAAATTAAAGTTTATTAAAAGTTGTAGTGATTTAGAGAATACTCAGCAGTCGCTAAATCTCAAAATGACCCACGTCGCGTAACCTCAACGAAAAATTGAAAAGTAAAAAAATTGGTTTGCAATTAAGAAACTCCTTTCAGTTGCTAAGTATCTCAATAAAAACTAAAGTTAAAGAAACCTAAGGAAAACTGTTAGATTAAGATCTAACAGTAGTCACAAACTCTTAGAATTAAATCAGGTATTGATAAATCTTACAATGACTACAAGATAGACTATAGTCGTCGAGTCTCAAATTTTTAAAAAACAATATCAAGAATCTTAAATGACATCATTTAATTAAGATCTAATGATAGTCGCTAAATAGTTATAAAAAGTCATAACAAGCTATAAAATTTAGCAACTGTCTTTTCTTCGTATACTCAATAAGTGTTTGAGATCAAAACTACTCGATGAGTGTCTAGATAAAATCATGAAAACCTAAAATATTGACCGACTGTCATTCAAACCTCAGTCGTTAAATCACCAAATTAGTTTTTACGGGTTAATTTATCACTGATTATAAGACACTTTCTTTATTCACCAGATCGCTATAGAAAATAAAAATATGCTAACTCTTTCAGCGACTACTACAATCTATATAATCGTTTGACAACCAAAAAAAAAATTCATTATTTAATGTAGATAATTTACTCAAATATATTTTCAATTATAATATTATTTTTAAAAATCATATGTAAAATTACAATAGAAAATTAAAGTATTCTTTCTTTTCAAGAAATTTAAATGTAACAATAAAAAAAATATAAACCACATTTTAAACATATAACTCGGAGAATAAAAGAAAATTAACATTTTCTGTAAATAAATAAATTAAAACATGAATGCGTTTCTGGATTGATTGTGTGTGGTTTTTAGATCAACGTTTCGGATCACACTCCGTGATCCATCATCACTTTTCTTACAATTCTTGCCCTCTTTGTTTCTTGATGATGGATCATGGAGTGTGATCCGAAACGTTGATCTAAAAACCACACACAATCAATCCAGAAACGCATTCATAATTTACAATGGATTGTGGAAATCTGATATCATTAATATATTAGAATATCAGAAAAAACATATTTGTTGTTCAATTACCTATATTTTATTGAAAACACTGGATAGCATTTCCACATTTCAAAATAATATTTGAATTCTGTATAAAAAAATACATATCCTCAAATGTATTTTCTTTTACAATATCATTTATGCAAAACAAAATGTAAACCAAATAATTTAACAAGAACGTAGTTTCTTGCAAACATGAACAACCACCCATATAAAATTGAAAATCTTTTCTTCCACTTATCTTAGTTTCCAAAAGTATATGCTTTAGCATACCTGAATTAAAACATACAAAAAACTGATAAAAATGACGGAAAATAATGTTATGGTTTTTAAAGTTTAATAAAATATAAATATTATAGTAATTACCTTAGTTTTTTATTAGCTTGCAAAATTTTCAATTATCTTTCATCTTTGTTGACGAAAACTGTGACGGCGTTTTGGATAGATGATTGGCATCGCTAATTGAAGTTGATTTGTTGTAAAAGCTTGATTATTCCAATGTTTTCTTTTTATTTGTACATAGACAGGATGTTCATATTATGGAAAGACAACTGAAAATATTGATGCGACTTCAATTTGTTTATATTTCCTGATTTGTTTACAAAGATTTACCCATTGATTTTTGATATCTTTTTTGTAAACCACTTTGTCTATTGACATTGGCCATCACACAAATAGTAAAATACCTATCTTTTCAATGTCTTCTTTGTTTACAAGACACTTACTGTAGTCAAAACCTTGACCAGGTTGTACGTATTCTAGCAACAAATTAAGTCTGTTAATCAAATCTTTAGGAAAAAGAGAGATCATGACAAAATGAACAATCTGAACATTTTCTCCTATTTCTAAACCCCAAGCCATTAACATAGCGGCAATATCAACATTTACCTTCCATCGATGACTAGCATTGTGAAATTCTTCACCTAATGTCCGTTGAACTACTTGCACAATAGAGTTAATCTTGCAGAGTAATAAATTTTTTAAATATGTATGTTCTACTCTTCCAAAGAAAGCTATTTGTTGTGTGCTTGTTTGAAAAGTAAATGTAGCTTCCATTACTAATAGTTCATTTATAGTAATCTATATTATCTACTGTAATGATCTTTGCAACTAATTGATTTTGTTGTTGATCCTTTTATAGAAATGCTAGGTTTAACAAATATATGTCTTTCTATAAGATTTAGAAGATTATTAATTAACGAAATCTTTACTAAATTTTCTATCAATGTGCTTTAATTGTTTCGACTGTTCTGAGTTAATTTCATTTCTTATATCGATGTCATGTTAAGTGAAATCCGAGACATTTAAGTTATCTCATATGTAAAACACTTAAGGATTTAATATCAGATGTGACACGTAAAATTCCAAAAACAATTTATTATCATTTTCAAACAAAATCTTTATTAGATTTGTTACAGATGTACTTTAAATGTTGTCACTATTGTCAGTTAATCTGATGTATAATGTCTATGTCATCAAATGTAAATTCTGACACAAAAAACTTATGTCATATTTCATATAATTAAGAATTTAGTAAGATAATTATAAAATTTTAATATTATTTTAATTTTTCAATTTTGTTTGATTTTAAATAGTTTTTCTTGGCATATTGGATTTCAATGTTCATGACTACTAAATCCCAAAATAATTATTTTTTAGTTTTCGACAGGTATCTTATTTTTTAAAATCTGTTAACTATGCTCTATAAACGACTTACCGGAATCCCTTTAGTCAGAAAGTGTGCAAATAGGTTTGACTGATCTATGACAACCAACAACTATAATGAATATTTCCTTAAAAATAACTATAGTCGCCTAATCTCTTGATCCATTCTACAGTCACTTGGGCAATCTCTACACAAAATAGATAAATAAGGAAACATTAAGAAACTATGATATAACTATAGTCCTCAAATAAAAAAAAATGAAATAAAGCATCTTTATTTTCCAGTTGTTGCTAAATCTCCAGAAAATATCAAATTCAAGATTCACATTGAATACAAATATTTGACTTTGTATAAGATTTTAAAGAGTATTAATTAACAAAATCTTTCTTAGATTTGTCATAGATGTGCATTAAATGTTCTGACTGTTGTCAATGAATATTATGTATAATATTGATATCTTCTAATGCAAAATCTACCACTCTTAATTTCTCTGATATATCGTATGCATATTAATTTACTAACTTAATTATAAGATTTTAAATTAATTAGAATAATCATTAACATGTTGCATCATTGTACATCTGTATATTCTTGCAAATATTATAGTACAATGCTCTTAGTTCACATATTGGATTTACATATCAATGAACACAAAATCCATAATTTAATAGAATTAGATTCTGTAATCAGTACCTTCGAAACCTACTTTCATTTACTAGTCAAAAATGCAAACAGCTAAAAAACACAATGTCAGAATTAGCAATGTCTGAATTAAATTTTCCTAAGTACTTCATACTTCAGTCCCTAATGTTTCGACAAAACATGTAAGCTTTGAATCTTATCCTCATCCAATGGTTGTAACAAGACCACAAGGAATCTTCTAGGCCCTTGCGATCATGTAACAACCATTGATCTTCTTGACAGGTCAGCGCATGTGCCTAGTCTCTAAGGTTTCTGCAAGACTGGCACTCTGCAGAGAATCAACGGTTGTTGTGTGTTCGCATGCAATCTTTTTAGACCTTGTGATCATGCGATAGCCATCGATCTTACTATTTAATTCAGAGATTAAGAAATTAAATATGAATCGTCATCTCAAAAATATAAAGGTACTCAGTACAATGTCAAATTTAGTAGTTACTGGCATACAATTCTGATGATCCAAAATCTTGCATTGAATACAAATATTTGACTTTCTATACGATTTGGAAGACTATTAATTAACAAAATCTTTCTTAGATTTTTAATGTAAGTGCATTAAATGTTCTGACTATTCTCATCTAATTTTATATATAATATCGATCTCGTCTAATGCGAAATCTACCACACTTAATTTCTGTGATATATCGTACACTTATTAAATTAGTAACTTAATTATATGATTTTAAATTAATTAGAACTTTTCAATTATGTTTTAATTTAAATATAAATATATAATGTTTTTTATCGAATAATCATTCAAATGTTACATCATTGTTCAACTTTATATTATTGCAAATATTATAATAAAATGCTTTTACTTGACATATCGGATTTAGATGTTAATGACCCCAAAATTTGTTATTAAATACTATCGGATTTAGTAATTAGTACCTTCAAAATTCGCTTTCGTTTACTAGTCAACAATGCAAACCCACGACGGTTAAAGACAAATTTAGAGATCTCAAGATTTGTTTAGTCGCCCAAAGTTGAAATACTTTGGCGGTTACAAAACAAATTTGGAGAACAGGAGATAACCTTGGTCTCCAAATATCCAAATTCAATCGGTTAAGTACCAAACATCTAGAGAATAGAAAAATGCCTAACTCGTTCATTCTCCCAAATTATTGGCGGTTACAAGTTTCATTCAGAGATTGACTGACTTTCATTGGATTAAGATAGGGTGGTTGAAATTCAAATAGACTACTCTCACTGACTCTCAACAAAAAGTACATAAAAATGTATTATAAATTGTTGCAATTAAAACAATACTCTATAATCGCTACATCTCCACATTATGAAGGTTGGATAATCTCCATAGAATTAAGAAAAGTCGACAAAGTTTTGGTGATTAAGAGAGTCGTTATATTCACTAAGTCTCTCAATAAAAATTTAAGATAAAAATACTTAAGGAATACCGTTAAATTAAGATCTAACGACAGTTGACAGTCTCAGATTTATATTACTAAATGAAAAATCATTCAATGACAAGCAGAAAAATTTCAGTCATCGACTCTCAAAAAAAAAAACATAGACTATAGTTGTATGTGTAAAAGTGACCACACTTCTATGAACCATTACATGCAAGGTTGCTCAACAATGAGGCCTCACAAAGTGGTTCATAGCTCTCTGTGCATGGAGTTGCAAGGGACTATGATAAAATTTCTCTCGGCTAGAGCTACAAACTAGTGACCTTACTAGTCAACCATACAATGAGAGATTCAAATCCAAAGACAAGGGCAAGAATGTCAATATCCCCAAATTGAATCAAAGTATGCAAATGTAATGCAAACTATATGAGAATGCAAATTACTCTATGAAAGTACAATGCAACTATGAAAGGAAATTGCAATGAATTACAAGCCCCCAATTAAGCTATGTGAGCTAAATCTATTGCATAAAAGAAAAATTACTCTAAAATGCCATGATTATGCAAACTAATCAAATGAAAGGTGCAACTAAATGATGAAAGCAAATGAAAGAAAGCAATTCTTCAATGTCTTCAAAGGAGTCTTCAAAGTGAGCTAGAAAACCTACAGCATAACAATTTCATAAAATTCCAAGATATCCAAATGAAGGAGAGAGCTCTCCTTTTATAAGAAATGAACTGAAATGGACCATTGAGATTAAGAGGCAAAAAGCTTAATCAACGGTGGAGAAAAATGGAAGCTTGATCCTTGTGCACAAATATTCTCCAATGAGAAAATAGAAGTTGACTTTATGTCCATATAAGATAAAAAGTACTTTTTCTCTTTTTCATAAAATAAGAATGATGCTTTATTTGTGCAACTTAAGATAAGAAGAAAAGTGGGGGCCTTTTTATTTAATTAAAAGGGGAGGAAATATTCCTTTTAATTAAATAAAAACTTAGGATAAATGGTTAGCCCATAGGATAAAAATCCAATATATGATCAAAATTAAGACTTGATCAAGAAATTGATAATGTTGAAAATATTGATTATTGATAAAAATGATTTAGGATTCATAAATCAAATAAATGGGGCCCAAAGTCTAGGTGACCATTTTTGGGTGCATACATTTTTCCCCTCTTTGACTAATGTGTGATCGGTTTGGGAACACATGTAGTCAAAGAATGAAGTTGAAATGTGAGATCGATCTGGGATAACAAAATGACTCAGATATGAGGTTGATTCGGGATCATATCTGGACAAAACATAAACAAAGGCCTTTGAACATGAGGTCAATTCAGGATCATATTCAAAGTACGAGATAAGAATCTCAAATTTGAGCAAAAGCTCACAAAAGATGTCTGAATCAAGAAAATCAAGAAATCAAGAATAAAAATCCAATAAATACTGCCCCCTTGGAATCGAAATCAAAATCAGGTAGAGGAGAGACAGCAACTAATAAAAGATTTGATCAAATCAGAATGAAATCATAATCAAATGTAAAGGTCAATAGGGTAACCAATAGGTAATGAAACATGCCCCAGTGATGAAGCAGAAGAATTGAAATAGAAGACTAGAAATAGCGTGAATGAAAGACTAGAAAATTTGAGAGACATGGAAGGAAGAAAGTCCATCAAAAATTAGATTATGCCTCAAAAAGTCAGTCAACTGCTTAGAAGAAGTGGAAAATTTTGAAACATGATTTTGACAATCAAGATAACCTCAGATTTCAATTTTGAGTCCGAAAATGGATCCAGGACATCGAAATTAGCTAGGGGTCCAATTTTTGCACAGTTCTGAGGTGTTTTGAAAATTGGTCAAAAATTAAAAATACTATATAGGGGTGAAAATGTCATAGAAAAGGATGTGAGATGAAAGACAAGAAGTGAAAGACATGATCGAGAGGAAGGAAAGGTGAGCACAGTTGACCGACTAGTCTGTGAATGATGAAAAGGAGAGCTCTCTTCAAGTGCAAAAATACAACACTAGACTAACATGAACCTAAAAATGCAAGCTACTATGAAAGTGGTTGACTTGCAAGGTCACAAAACTTATAGACATCTAATTATCATCATCGAGCTTTATTGGTAGTGTCGTAAGATCATACAATGCACACTAGTATAACTATGTGAATATGAATATGATCTTTATCAGATAGAAATGTGGAAATCCCACCTAGGCATCAAAGACATATGGGTCAAGATGACTAATACAGTGAGATCACCTAAGTTTGATATGGTGAGATTATGATTGTATCAAGACACATGAAAGTCGGGATAACTAGAAGCATGCACTTGCAAAACAGTCAAGGGTAATACCTTGTCAATCCATAGTGTCAAGTAAGACTAGCATAAATGCTCATGACAGTCAAGATCAACGAGATATACCCACAAGAAGATAAAGAAATAAAACATGTTCTCACACCCTCAGTCTTCTAGCCATGCATCATCAAAAACTTCTTAGGGGGAGAGCACTCATCAAAGAAATCCTCATAGACAGCACACAAAGAAAATAAAGTCAACATATCTCAGTGAGTTGATTGTTTAAGTGTGTGTGTGTTGGTCATAGAGTCAAACTTTGAGTATCACATCTGCCAATGAGCAATATCGCATCATACTTAGACTATAGGGAAAGACATCTGATAAGTGTTAAGAAACACTCGACGCAAGGGTAGTGTTGAAAAACACTATTTGGGGTGGTGTTGAAAAACACCTGTTGTGAAATGCCCCAAGAGATGAACGCACCTAAAGGACCTATGTGAACAATTATGCCCCCTAGACAAAGACAAAGACCAATTCCAGACCAAGTCAAATAAGGTTAAGACATGATGGAGAAAGGTTCAATGTCGAGGATGCATGCTACGAGACAAGGGTGCAAAGGCCTCAAGTAGCGCATGTTTCTAGGTTTTCACCACTTGGATTTTTATTGCAATTTTCTTTTTCCTTTTTTCATTTTTTTTATTTTTTGCTACCAAGGCACCTGTTTCCAGGTTTTCACCAAGGCACTTTTTCTTTTTCTTTTTTGAATTTTTTTTGCTTTTTTTTTTTGTATTTTTTTCAGGACTTTATATGCTTTTTAGGATTTTTTTAACATCATCTATCAATTTTTTTTTGGTATTTTTTACGACCCATAAATATATACAAAGGATGCCCCCAGAAAGAATGGGCATTCAAGGATAGAACTTTTTTAGGTGCAACACATTAATGGGATCAGAGAGTTATTCCCCATTCTCATCAGATAACAAATAAGCACCTATACCAAAAGCAGCAGTGATGACATATGGTCCAAGCCAATTAGGTTCAAACTTCCCCTTTTGTTCTCTATTTTGTTGATTCTTAGGGTTCTCTCGTAAAACAAGATCACCTACTTGAAACTCTCTAGGGTGAACCTTCTTATAGAATGTCTTGGACATACATTTCTGATATACTTGCATGTGATCAAAGGAAGCTTTACGCTTCTCATCCAAAAGTTCTAATTCCTGTAACCTCATGGCTTGGTAATCCTCATCTGTAATCAAACCTTTGAGAGAGACTCTAAGTGAAGGGATCTCTACTTCTAAAGGCAATACTGCTTCAGTGCCATAGGTAAGGGCAAAAAGAGTAGCCCCTGTAGGTGTGTGAATGCTTGTCCTGTAAGCCCATAGTGTTGGATTGAGTTGTAAGTGCCAATCCCTACCATTCTTATGCACTATCCTATGAAGAATCTTGAGAATGGTCTTGTTAGAGGCTTCTGCTTGTCCATTTCCCTATGGAAAGTATATAGAGGACCAATGTTGTTTGATTTTAAACTTCTTGCATAAATGCTTTAGGTCCTTGTTCTTGAATTGACCTCCATTATCAGTAATGATCTCAGAAGGCACTCCAAATTGGCAAATAATATGATTTAGAATAAAGAGTGAAATAGTATTGCCTGAGGCAACATAAAGAGGTATTGCCTCTACCCACTTCGTGAAATAATCAGTGGCTGTGATGATAAACTTATGTCCACCTGATGAGTTGGGGTGAATTTTCCCAACAAAGTCAAAGGCCCAGCGCTGAAATGGCCAATGAGAGATAGAAGGAATTAGCTCCCTACCTGGAGCATGAATCAGGTTTCCATGTTTTTGACATTTCTCGCAAGACTTAGAGAAAGCTACTACATCTGCTTGCATTGTGGGCCAGTAATATCCTTCCCTAAGCAATCAACGGGCCATGGCAAGACCATTAGAATGCCCACCACAAATGCCCTCGTGAATGTCAACTAACGCTTGGTCGGATTCCTCCTTTTCCAAGCACCTAAGAAGTGTCCCATCAAAACCCCTCCTATATAGATCACCAGAAATGAGGGTGTGGTGTGAGGCATTGTGGATGAGATTTCTGCGTTCAGAACGATTGAAAGTGTCGGGGATGATGCCATCATGAGGATATGAATAGATAGCACCATATCAGGAGGACTCATGTGTGAAAAGGGTACAAATGACTTGACTTTTAGGTGAATCAAAGACAGGGAAATGTAGTTCTTCCACCAGGAACTCGAATCGAGACTCATGCTACTCCAATTGCAAGAGTGAAGCTAATGTAGCCATAGCATCTACAACTTTGTTGTCTATCTTAGGGATTTGCTGAAATGTCACAAAAGTGAAATAGCATCTCAAAGAATCAACCATCTTCTTATAGGGTATTAACTTGTCATCTTTGGTTTGATACTCTTCATTGACTTGATTGATTATTAATTGTGAATCCCCAAAAACATGTAACTCAGTGATATTCCATTCTATAGCCATCTTTAATCCATTTGTTAATGCTTCATATTCCGCTATATTGTTTGTACATGGAAAGAGTAATTTGTAAGACTTTGGTATAGTATATCCATGTGGAGAAACAAACAATATCCTTGCACCTGACCCATTTTGCATATTAGAGCCATCAAAGAACATTTTCCAGGTGCGAGATGTGACATGTAATATATGTTCATCAGGAAATTCAACTTGTATAAGCATGCTATCCTTAACTAGAAAGTCAGTAAGTTGGTCTGCAATAGCCTGCCCCTTTATGGCCTTTCTTTCAATGTACTCTATGTCAAATTTTGATAATATCATCATCCACTTAGCAAGCCTTCTTGTGAGAGCAGCCTTACTAAGCAAATATTTTAGAGGATCAATCTTGGCAATTAAGTGTGTAGTATGAGCTAGCATGTAATGTCGCAACTTTTGGGAAACAAACACTATAGCAAGACAAGCTTTCTCAATTTTATTTTAATTGACCTCATATGACACAAGAGTACGACTTATATAGTATATGGTCCTCTCTTTTCCATTTTCATCCAACTGAGCCAACAATGCCCCCAAAGAAGTGTCTGTAGCTGAAATGTATAGGAGCAATGGTTTCCCTGGAATAGGAGGCATTAGAATTGGAGGATTAGCCAAATATTGTTTGATTTGATCTAGGCTATTTTGACAATCCTTGTTCCAAACACAAGAAGCACCTTTATGCAATGTCTTATTAAAAGGTTGTGCTCTATCGGCAAGCTAAGAAATAAACCTCCTAATCGATTGAAGATGTCCCTGAAGACTTCTCATTTGATTGATATTTTGAGGAGGTGGCATATCTAGAATTGCTTGGACCTTTTCAAGATCAACCTCTATACCTTTTGCTGAAATGATAAATCCTAAAAGTTTGCCTGAGGTGACACCAAATGCACACTTCTTCAGATTTAGCCTAAGTTGAAACTGTTCCATTAGATCTAGAATCACTTCCAAATCTTTAAGGTGTGTATCCTTGTTTCTTGATTTTGCCAAGGTATCATCCACATAATCTTCCATGTTCTTATGCATCATGTCATGAACTATAGTTGTCATAGCTTGTTGATAGGTAGCCCCCGCATTCTTTAGTCCAAATGGCAAAATATTCCAACAATAGGTTCCCCATGCGCAAGTGAATGTTGTTTTCTCTTGATCTTCGGGTGCTATCTTAATCTGATTATATCCACTAAATCCATCCATTAGAGAGTATATTTCATAACCCATTGTCATGTCCACTATCATGTCAATATTTGGAAGTGGAAAATCATCCTTTGGGCATGCTTTGTTTAAATCTCTAAAATCTATGCATACATGAATGGACCCATCATGTTTGGAAACTGGTACTATGTTTGAGATCCATTCTGCATAATCTATGGCTCTAATAAATCTAGCTCTCAAGAGTTTTTCTAATTCTGCTTTGACAAGGAGAGCTACATGTGGATGCATTTTTCTAAGTCTCTGTTTCACTGGTTTGACTCCTAGAGCTATGGATAAGTGATGCATGATAAGATTAGTGTCAAGTCCTAGCATGTCTGAATAAGTCCATGCAAAATTGATCTTTTTCTTTTGTAGGAATTGTGTATATGCCTTTGTTTCTTCCTTTGACAAAGACTGAGCAAGATGAACAATTTGAGGAGCTTCTTCTATGTTCAAATTAACTGGTTTAGTGGGCTCAATCAACACTGATGACCTATCCTAAAAATAATTGGGCAAGTTATTAAGTACCTCATCCTTAGGAACCTCAAAGAGGTTTTCACCCTCGAATACGTCATTTCTTTTTACTATTTTTGGTTCTGACACTGCCACAAAGTGGTTTTCGCCATCAGAATGCCTATTCTTTTTCTTTTTTTCTTTTATTTGGTGACTGAGGTACTTAATATCAGGCTCAGTCATACTCATAGTTGGCTCACTGGTGGAAGACACTACTGGCTCAATGGCATTAAGGTAACATGCGATCTCATAGTCATTCTGAAAAGTCAAAAATTGTGGCTCTTGTAAATTTTGGGACCAATCAATCAAATGGGGATGAACAAGAGGTAGGTTTATGACTGGTACAAGATTGTGAATGTGATGGATGTCATTTCTGGTGACCATATATTTAGGATCCATCAAGTTCCCTTCTAAGGTACCCAAATCGGGGTTCATCCTTCCTAACGAAGTATCATCCACTAAGGTGATTTGAGGAATCCAATCCTCTAGCCCTACACTAGGCTCATCAACTACGTCAGGTTGAGTATTATAGGTTTGACTAACATCAACCTCCAAGTCTATGGTTACATCTTAGAGTGAATCCCATTCATATTCATGTGATTCTATTTCTAAATTTTCAACATTTGGGCCTCGTGATGTAGAAGCCTCACAATCTTAAAGGGTTTCCCCTTCTCTAGAAATTTGCTGAACCATAAAAGTATCTGAATCCTTATCACCGATCGTAGCTAGGGTGATGACACTTTCCATGGCCAATCTAGTATTCCTATAGTCACTATCCGTCGCAGCTGGGATAGGAGGGCTATCAATTGTCAAATTTTGAAATTCTCCCCAAAGGAGATCAATTGAAGGCACCCAATCTTCTATCATGTCCTATTGGTTGGAAAGATTAGGTGTGTATTCAGAATCAGAATCATTGTCCATCGTAGCTAGGACAATAGTATCTTTTGGTTTATCACTTTCAAAACCTAAACCCACTATGGATTTGTCGTGTCGTGTAAACAAAGCATGATCCAATGGCTCAGACCTAGCATCCAATATGTGGCTAAGGGGACCGTGTCCCAGATATCCCATTTTTTTCACTAACGTGTACCCTCTCCCATAAACTTTAGGTGAAGGAGAAAAATTTTCATTGTGTTGATACTTGTCTTCATGATAGATCCAGTCTCTGATGGAAACTTCCTCTTTTTCTCCCTCAATAGGAATTGAAGACTCAACAAACTTTCCAAATAGTGTCATGGCAGATGACGAAGGCTTCATATCTGATGATGGTTTCCCATAAGATCTAGGAGAGATTGGCAATTTTGTAAAAGAATCAATTTTATAATCTCCCATCCCAAGATCTATGGTCTTAAACTTCTCTTTGCATTGCTCAAGTGAAATACTAGAACTGTTAGCTTCCCTATTCAAAGGTATATGTGATCTAATAGAAATGTTACTAATTGACAAAGTACTATCCCCAGGTATACAAATTTCTACACCATTATGAGGAAACTTAACACACTGGTGGTATGTTGATGGGACTACTTGCATCTCGTGAATCCATGGTCTACCTAGCAAAATGTTGTAGGCCAAAGGTCTGACATCAACAATTTGAAACAAGATATCCTTTTCTACTAGACCAATATGAATAGGCAAAATGGCCAATCCTTTGGAACTTCTTTCTGCTTCATCATATGCTTTGATTGTGATGTTTTTCCTTGTGTCAATGACTTCTTCATAATATCCTAGAGCCTTCAAAAAACTCATGGTACAAATATTTAGCCCTGCACCCCCATCTATCAGTACGCGCCTGACATGGGTTTTATGAATCATGACTTCTATGTGTAAGGCCAAGTTAAGTGGGTGACTTATGGATTTGTCGTCTTCTTCTAAGAAAGTGAGGTAATGAGGGCTAGCCAAATGGTTGACCATATTCTAGAATTGATCAATATCTAAGTCATTAGGGACACTGGCTGCTCGCAAAGCATCCTCAAGGACACGCTTATGCCTTGGGGATAATTCCAAGAGTTCAAATATCAAAATCTGAGCTGGCATACGTTGTAATTGGTCTACAAGATTGTAATTGAGGTCAGGGCCAACAAAAGATTTGGAAGGAACTTGTTTGGATGTTGACTGTCTAGACCAGGATTGGGACCTCAAATGACAATAGGAGGTTGACTAGCTTGACTCCTAGTAACAGCATGAAGGGACTGAGACACCCTACGTGAGTTAGGTCCTCTCAACACAACTATGGGTCCTTCATTAGGAACTTTTCTTGAGTCATTCTCACAATCATAAGAATTCTTTTTCCTTACCATATGGACATTTTCTTCAACCACTTCAAGCATGTTGATCACATTATCAACTTTAGGGTACGTATAGTTGATTGCTACCTTGCCATTTTTATTATTGTTGTTGGATCCTTCTCCTTTCTCATACTTTGGCAAGGGTTCTTTAAAAGCTTTGTGATCAGAATTTGAAGTTAAACCATCCACTTGCAAACTACCATTCTCAATGAGGTCTTGGACAAGATGTTTGATTTTGAAACAATTCTATATATCATGCCCAATTCCATTGTGATACACACAATACGCCTTCTCATTCCACCAATATGGTTTTGGATTTGGAATGCGGAATTTCGAAGGGTCTTGAGGTTGTACGAGATTATGAAAAATGAGAGTTTTGAAGATGTCAGCATAAGAATCTCCCAACTTTGTGAATTGTCTCTTCTCAGTCTTAGACTTTCCTTGATATTTTGGTTTGTCATCTTGTTGTTCTGAAGACATTTGAAGTTTCATGGCTTGCACTACTTTGGAAAGATTAAGGACTTCACCTTTGGGTTGAGATGAGTCAACAACACCATCGTTAACCACTTATTTATTCTTGTGCCAATAATTGTTCTTTTTGTCCTTTTCCATTATTGTTATTTTGGCCAGTGTTACTGTTTATTGATTTTGCCAAGATTCCTTGTTCTTTTAAAACATCTTCAATGCGGCAAGCAACTTCAACCATAGTATCAAAAGAATAGAAAGGAAACTTTTTGACTTCATATCTTAGCTCTGGAACCAAATTGCTCACAATAATGTCAATCCTCTCCTTTTCAAGGATTGTCCTGGGGTACTTTGCACATAATCGTCTCCATCTTTGCAAGAATGCAATAAATGATTCTCCTTGATTTTGTTTCAATTTACACAAATCAAGCATTGTGACAGGTTGTGTCAAATTATAGGCAAAATGTTGTACAAATCTTTCCACAAGTTCCTTAAACATCTTGACTGGGGGAGTAAGGTCAGTGAACCACTCCATTGCGTGTCCCTTGAGGCTTCTAGGGAATAATCTCAATAAATATGAATCCTCATGGTGGAAAGAGAAGCTCATGATGTAAAATTTCTTGACATGATTATGGGGGTCACCAATGCCATCATATTTGTCATAGGTAGGAAATTCCACCTTCTTAGGAAAATCAACCATTACAACAGTCTTGTCAATAGGATTAGGACAAATAGAATCCAAGTTGAAAGTGATTTTGGGATCCTTCATATTGTCCATATCTCTCTGCAATTGTTTGATCACTTCATTTGTGGAGGGTTCTTGCTTCTTCATCTTTTTATCCACATCAAAATCAAAGGGGACTCTTGCACCCTTATTAATTAGACTTTCCAAGAATTGGTCTTTATTCTGTTCCACATACCTTTCGACGTAGGCTTGAAATGAAGGTTCTTGTTGGATAGCCATGAAGTCTAAGGTGTCCAGATTAACATACTTCCCCCCATGTTGTGAAGTACGACGTGCTCTTTGGGAGGGTTGTCTAGAAAGTCTAGGAGATGAATTTCTCCTATGGTGATCAATTCTTGAAACTCTTCTTCCCCTTGGACTTGGTGATCTTGAGGGCGTCCTAGACCTCCTTCTAGTCTTAGGACTTTGAGATGGGGTTGATGGTGGAGAATTGGTTCTACTATTAGTCTTTCTTCCATCAAATTGTCATTGAAGTTGTCGCGCATACAACCTATCGTCTTCTTCTTGCAATGCTATTTTCTTCATCTCTAACAAAATTTTCTCTTCTTCTTCCCATCTCCTAAGATTTTCTTGTTTTGCGGCTTGTTTGTCTCTATAAGCTTGCTTAGCTTTTTCAATGGCCTTCAATCTAGCATTAGTATGCCAAGAATTTTCCTTTGGAGATGAAGGTCCTGATGCATTGTATAAATTGGCCGCATTGACGTGGTATTCTAAATTATTGTCATGGTCAACATGTTGTGGGGATCCTGACTCTGAAGAACTATGTCTATGATGTCTTTTTGCTCTTTGTTGAGGATCCCAATATCTTGATTTATCATGAGGTGACCCTGGTGGACTATTGACTCATATGAATCCATCGGGTATATGGCTATCATCTTTGAAACTTGAAAACATTTCTTGAAGATTTTGGTTGATGGCCTCTCTTGAGTGCTTAATATTTGAAAAACTCATGTTGGTGCCTGATGAATAGTGTGTTCTAGGTGTACCTTCCTCACAAGGATTAGTCTCGACCTCTAGTTGGCTCCTAGGGGACTAATCAAAGAGAGGTTCCTTTTCCTTACGTTGTTGATGTGTTCTAACTGGTGGTAACTAATTAAAGACAACTGGGGATCTTTTCCCTTGATTCACCTGATATCTTGTAGTAACTGACATGAAAGAAAGAGACTCTAAGTGATAGGTCAATCTCTCAAAGTGTCAATTCCAACCTAGGATAATCGAGATTCTCTATTGTCCAAAGAGAAAATGAAAAAAAGAAAATAAAAGGTGTCACCAACACTGTCAAAGAGGTGCTTCCAACAAAGGGTGAATACCCTAGCACTTTTGAATCAGGAGGTTGGACTTAGCCAAATTAAAAGTGAAATTAAGATATATAAAAGATGGTTTGGACAATAGTAGGATCAAAATTTTCCAAGAATGTAATCAACAATTCTAAAGACAAACTTTTCACTAGAAATAACTTTCTAACTTGACAAATTATTTTCAAGGTAACCTTATAAATCAATTGAAATGATCCTTAGAAGGTTAAAATAAAAAATTTGCAGCCAAAACAAGTTTCTAATAGCAAGGTCAGATAACCTACTCAAAGGTCAAGTCGTACTAAGGCAACTTAAATGACTGAAACTAAGAATACTGCTAAAAACTTCCAGGTGACAGACTCTAGGCAGGCTGGACAATAAACCTAGGATCGGGTGATACTTCGCACAATACCAGGGGATATACCTCGATACTACTAGGTGATAGACTTAACAACTGTTAGGCGATACAGTTCTAGGTGAACTATCGCACGATATTTCTCTTAAGTACAAGTGACACTGATGCAGTTTTTTACCAATTTGTGCAAAATTTCAAGTTTTTAAGGTCTGATCTCAAGGTTCTGAATTTGAGGGTGGAAATGTCTGATTTCAATCACAGCATTTAGACAGGTTTGCAAACAGTAGGGGATCAAACTTGTCTTCAAACACTTGAAATCAGGGCAAAAGCAACCTTGCCAAGACAAGCACTTGTGATATTCAAAAGTAAAATTGCACCGTATGAATGCTACCGATTGTTTGTATGTTGAGAATGTTTACACTAGTATCACATAATCGAAGACAATTCAAACAATATCTACCTACAAGACAAGGCTCAGTACTTACCAACTTAGCCCACAACTTGATGCCCCCTTGCCTCACACCAAGTGGTTGCCCACAAGAGATATTGGCTTTGTCATGGAAGTGTCAAACAACACAACCAAAGGGACACATATGGTGAGTATCTTGGGGTGATCCGGGTTAGTCCACTTGGATCAATCCTTGCACTAAGAAGATAAGCGGCTAAAATAGGTGGCCTCTAACCTATGGTTCTTAGTAAGGGCTTCTGTTCATAACACCCCTCTTGCTTCTCATAAAGGACTTAAACCTCACGGCCTCAAGAGTACCTTAAGCATTCTTGCTCAATGCTTTCCCCATGGTCGCAATCCCATGAGTTACTCACATCAAGTGAAGATAAGTGTTATGTCTACCAAGGTTTTTAGTGTCCGAGGTAGCCTTGAGATTATAGTGAGTTGGAATAGCCGGCAAAAGGCTTGTCCCCACTTGGGTCGTTCCTCTTGATTGCTCAAGAGCAGGCCCGCTAAAGGATTCTAAATCTAAATAGAGAGTGGATGATTTTTGAGGTTCAAGGTTTTTGGTTCACCTCAAGGGTGAAAAGCATACTCCCCTATCTCAAAAACTTCTCCCAAACACACCAAGCAAATTCAATTACCCCCTTGCTTCTAAAACCTTAAGATGGGTCAAGATTTTCTGGTTCACCTAAAAGTGAAGAGCATACTTCTCCTACCACCTGAAAATCTCTTCCACAAGGTATTAAGATTCATAAAACAATTAGTAGATGCCACACTTGAAAGGAAATAAATCACAAACACTTGAAAAAAATTTCTTTTTGCTTTTGATTATGCTTTGGGCAGCCTTGCAAAAACCATTAGTAGCCCTTTAGTATGCAATTTATGGCAATCTCCTTCAAGCAAAGCCCCTACAACCACAACTTGTTAGACAATTATGGTTAGGGAAATCCAAAATCTAAATGGAAATTATGCAAAAAACTGACTAATCTAGGCTAAGACATACAAGTTAGATCTATCTAAATGCAATAAAGTAAACCAGCAAACTAAATATGATCAGATTCAGATGATAAAACTTAAAATATAGGTCTCTATCAGATCAGGCGATATACCTCAGACTTCACCAGAATCGCGCGACACAGTTTCCTGTACCTAGGTGATATACCTCAATCTGGGTGATACACTGTAGAACATGCGGATGATACTTCGCACGATACCAAGCGACAGACCTTAATACTGGCGGGCAATTCTTCCTTTGCATGAAGTGTCGCACCCGTATTATAAGGTCTATCACGCGATATACTTGAGAAGTGTCACACAATACACTGAGACAGAAAAACAAAGAATGCAAAATATCTACAAATTAATCTGAAAAATGACAAAAATGCAACAAATCTAAAAGATAAAGTCTATCTACTCTGCCCCACGGTGGGCACTAGAAATGTATGGTGTAAAAGTGAACACACTTCTATGAACCATTACATGCAAGGTTGCTCAACAATGAGGTCTCACAAAGCAGTTCATAGCTCTCTATGCATGGAGTTGCAAGGGACTATGATAAAATTGCTCTCAGCTAGAGCTACAAACTAGTGACCTTGCTAGTCAACCATACAATGAGAGATTCAAATCCAAAGACAAGGGCAAGAATGCCAATATCCCCAAATTGAATCAAAGTATGCAAATGTAATGCAAACTATATGAGAATTCAAATTACTCTATGAAAATGAAAGTACAATGCAACTGTGAAAGGAAATTGCAATGAATTACAAGCCCCTAATTAAGCTATGTGAGCTAAATCTATTGCATAAAAGGACAATTACTCTAAAATGCCATGATTATGCAAACTAATCAAATGAAAGGTGCAACTAAATGATGAAAGAAAATGAAAGAAAACAATTCTTCAATGTCTTCAAAGGAGTCTTCAAAGTGAGCTAGAAAACTTGCAGCATAACAATGTCACAAAATTCCAAGATATCCAAATGAAGGAGAGAGCTCTCCTTTTATAAGAAATGAACTGAAATGGACCATTGAGATTAAGAGGCAAAAGACTTAATCAACGGTGGAGAAAAATGGAAGCTTGATCCTTGTGCACAAATATCCTCCAATGAGAAAATAGAAGTTGACTTTATGTCTATATAAGACAAAAAGTACTTTTTCTCTTTTTAATAAAATAAGAATGATGTTTTATGTGTGCAACTTAGGATAAGAAGAAAAGTGGGGGCCTTTTTATTTAATTAAAAAAGGAGAAAATATTCTTTTTAATTAAATAAAAACTTAGGATAAATGGTTAGCCCATAGGATAAAAATCTAATATATGATCGAAATTAAGACTTGATCAAGAAATTGATAATGTTGAAAATATTGATTATTGATAAAAATGATTCAGGATTGATAAATCAAATAAATGGGGCCCAAAGTCTAGGTGACCATTTTTGGGTGCATACAATAGTAAATTTGCATAAAAGAAAATATCAAGAAACTTAAAGGAAGCCATTAGAATAAGATGTAATGATACTGACTGAATCATTCAAAAAAGTTATAAGAAGCTAAAGTATACAATCATGAAAAGAAATTTGACCGATTCATCTTCAAAGTTGTCCATCACTATCACTTAATCAGCAAATGCATTAAGGGTTCAATAAGTAATATAATTTTACAATTATTATAAGATAAAATATTACAATTTTTAAATATTGTTTACGAAAAAAATTAATTATTATGTAACATAAATATTTTACATATCGCTTAATCAGTACCCAATTAACAAGGCTCATGATGAAGATAGAAGAAACAAAAAATTCCAACCCAAACATTAAACATTGAATGCTCAAAAAACAAACCTATAATAAGATTTTAATTACAACAAATTAATCTAGAATATGACTACAAAATTACATATACTGCATTTGAAATCCATAAAATCAAATTCAAATAAGCATTAAATTACATTTCTTACTCCTATAAAAAATAAGAAAACAATCGTATCTATAAAAAGAAGGAAAAAAATATATAAATACAAAAAATTAAACAACATAACATCTATTCAACATAACAATTGCATACCCAATTGCAATTACTATTATTAACAGTATACTTTTCTAAAACTATATTTTCTGAACATTCAAAAAGAGTTTCTATAGGGTACGTAATCCCACAAAAGTATACGTAGAATATCATGATATTGTTAGTACTTGTAATAATTTTTGGAAACAATAACATGGTAAGGCAAGCTTCATCACCCTCTACAAATTTTCTTGAGGAAAAATTAAAATAAGTTTCCCTTCTACAATCTTTTTATATAAAATATGGAACATTTATCCTAGGAATTAAGCTGTAGCTTATCTATTATTTGTGCCTCTGATCATATGAACAGGATATTTATTTTACATTCAAGCCATTCTAACAAAAGGAGAGGAGTTCGAATGTCTAGACTTCTTGCTGGTATAGATGATGGGAAAGACGAGGCTTGATGATAACTTCCAAAGGCATTTCCCTTAACATTGTAAAACATATCCCTTCATTCACGTTAGTGGCTCTTCCATCTGGAACAAACCAGTCAAAGCTCTGCAACAATCTTGCAAGAGTTGTTTGTACCATACTCATTGCCAGGGAAGCACCTGGACATCCTCTTCTCCCTGCCCCAAATGGAATCATCTCAAAGTCATTCTCTCTCATTTGCGTGGTATCTATCTCTACCCCCTTCTCCATAAAACGCTCTGGTATAAATTCCAGTGGCTTATTCCATACTTTTGGATCCCTGTGAATTGCCCATGCATTTACCAACAGCGTTGTTCCTGAAGGAATATGATAGCCTCCCACTGTGCAAGCCTCGATAGATTTGTGTGGCAACAACAAAGGCGCCGATGGATGAAGACGCAAAGTCTCTTTAATTATTGCTTGTAGGTATGTTAACTTGTGTATATCGGATTCCTCCACCAATCTGTTTCGTCCAACATTAGAATCAAGTTCCTCCTGTGCCTTTTCCATTACATGGGGATGTTGCAATAACATTGAAATTGCCCACTCCAGGGCAACTGAAGATGTATCGGACCCTGCATTTAACATAACCTAAAAGGCAACAACGAAAACAGATAAAATCAACACTTCTGAAAACCGTTAATTACTTACAAATTTATAATGCTTTGAATATTCAAATATTTTGTGAATAACATTGTCATAATAAATCATATGGGTTTAAACATGATAGTATTTTTTTTCCTGTTCTTTAAACTTGCACAATTTGACTGTGTTTCTCTTGCAGCGATTGGTTTCTCACTGTAGTTTCTGTTGGTTGCTTTAACTGGTTGTGCGCCTTGCTATTTTGTGGCTGTTTCATTGCTTGTTTTTGGGCTTTCCCTTTGATACCTCTCTCTGCTTAATGCCCTTCTTTCTTATTCCGAAAGGATTCAGTGTCCTTTCAAAACCCTACTCAACTTATCAAAAACATTTCTTTTTCTTACCACTGCTATCAAGAGTTTCTCATATACTTCGCTTTTAAGCATTGGGGAAATTCATGGTCTTTCAGGACATATATGTCTTGATCCAATTGAGGGCTTAAAGGATTAGATCGATGTAGGTGAGGGTATTTATACCTTGACTAGAGCCAGGATATCCTTTGATGCTTTCTCCAATTCAGCAGGTCAGTTTACTGACAGTATTTTTCATAGCTTATTTACTAAATTTTAAATAGACAAATTGGAAGTTAATGTTCAGAACATAATCCAAATAGAATCTTTTCAGCACATCATCACCATTTCCCACCTTTTCATTGCTCTCATTTGTTGGTGTATTAAACTGCCTTTCTCTTTCTCAGTACCTTTATGCTCTCTAATTAAGGTTTTATATTATTTTCTAATGACCTTAATCGTGTTTGGTTGACTTCCTATTTTCTCGTGCACATTCTTATTATATGTCACTCGTTTCGTTAGGAAAATTAATGGATCTAGTTCTTTATGGAGCTCATTCAATTTTAGGGAGCATTCTCCGACATTTCAAGGATCCAAGAAACGGCATTTATACTTCTCAACCATCTGTCATGCAAAGAGGAAGAACACTCGTAAGAAAATATTTTGGTAGACAAACGTAAAAGACAGTTGAATTTGCCTGCATTAGCTGGCAAAGTCTAAGTTATGATTCTCTTTTCCTACAAGAGGGATTTTCTGTTTTTATTGGGGTGGGAGGATTTGGAAGGGGTTTTTGACTTAGAGGAATGGCAGGTTTTGTTAAATGGGTTTCTAACTGGAATGATATTAAGATTGAGATCGAGACTAATTACGATAATCATATCAAACATTTCAGTGATCAAATGGATGTTGATTAAACAATATTCCGTAGGATTTTTTTATTCCTACAGCTGTGTTTCTTGTTGATATGTTAGTTTTTCTATTATTTTTTTCTGTTTATTCCACCATGGTTAATTTATATCATGTTTATGAAGTTTGTGTTGGATAATATAATTCACGACTGAATTATAATTGTGCCGTGAACATGTCAATAATGAGCAGCAATCAGTGTTCGCTAGTTTGCTGTCAATAGTAACAGTTTGGCCGTCAAATAAAATATTTAAGGAAGACTGTCGAGTCTTTTACACCTATAAACCTATAAATTAGACCTCTATTAATGAATAATATATTTGAGTTCTGCTGCTATTTTGTGCTCTGTCTTTCCAGCAGTTTATTTTTATTCTAATTTGGTAGCAAAGCAAATGATAGTCGTATCTATTTGAAAGGAAAACTCTTCACCTGCGTTGAAGTTTGGAGCTGTTATTGAACCTTTTGAGCGTTGTTTATGAGTTACCTACGTATGCTGCATGTAAATGGCCTCAGCCAGCACCATATGTGAATTAGTGAAGGCAGTTTAGGAGATTGACTCCATTGCTGCACTTTGTTGCCAGCCATCAGGAATTTGAGAAGAGGACTCCTGCCAATTCAAATCTTGTGGGTATGATTATAGCTATTGTTGAAGAACAATCCAATATATATGGTCTCATTGAAGATGAATAATTTGTTCTATTTCGGAGAGGTCAACATTTTGAAAATGGGGAAGGATGTAGTATAAGATAGTTCGTTACTCAATAATCTGGGGAGCTTGTGGATCAGAGAGACTATGCCTTATTGAGATTATGACCATATATGTGAGGATTGGTGTTCAATAATTCGATGAAAATCTGAACACTGGAAATTCAGCATTATACATTTAAGAGGGTGATGAGAGACTTTGGTATCCAGTGATGTTGGGAACTCGAATGTAAATTAGATGACTATATGTGCAGGGCATATCTTAACACAGGAAATTCAGCGTTATATACCTTTACAAGGGTGATGAGAGACTTCATGTACACGTGATGCAAACTGACTCGTGATTTAGGAGGCTCAATCAAACAAATCCGCAAGATGTTGGAGACAAGTCTAACTGGATTTACATAGTTTAGAAATAGCTTTAAGTGTCTCAGCAACGTGGATACTACATTTAGATAGTCCTATTAGACGTGAGTGTCTTTTTCAGCAATGAAAGTTATTAAACTAAAGGTTTGTAAGTTGTAACGTGTCGAGGCAGAGAGTAGGCCATGGACGCGCTGTGCATCTCTTTCGTATAGACTTCTATATGCCTTTTATCTGAAAATATATGATGTTACTGTGGTTTTCTTGGATGAAGATGACTGTTTTTGTATTTATCGTTGTATGCTGGACTCTATGGATGGGCTCTTTTCTCGCTGAATCAGAGAACTGTGGGTCTGCATCAGTTTGGTATCAGAACAACCCTTTCCTGCGTTTGTGAATCACCGTGCTCTATATTAGTATCTGTCTCTAATCTCTCCATTTTCCATGAGATTGTCCCTTCACTACTTTCTCCTTATACCTGTGGTTATAACATTTTAATTGTGTAGAGCTGATGGGAAGTTCCGCTATCTGAGTGAGCCTCAGCAAGAAGAATGTAAATTAGAATACTAGTGCTTCTAATTCTACTGAATTAGGAGAGTCCCAGAGGAGGAAGTTGACGAGGGGCTGGTTGGTCTATGTTAAGTGTGATGCCTCCACTCAAGAGTGTTAACAAAAAGTAAAAGTAATAAGACTATCGTGTCAGCAGAAGAGAAGTAAAAGGGGATGTTAATGTTTGTCTTGTCTCCATCCCCAAGTTGTCTGCCATTGCCTATGATTTCTGTCAAGAAAGCAACTGCTGTAGTAGAAGAAAAAAAATTAATTGAAGAACAATTGATGCTGTTTGATAGTTGTTGAACAAGGAATTTGAAGACACTATAAGCTTTGCAGGTCAAGAGGGTTGGTGAAGAATGTGCACTGGAAGATGGAATTAACGAGTAGAGGAAAGATAACAATGATGATTAAAAAGAAATTGTAGTGAAGGACACTATGGAAATTAGTTGAGTTGCAGGGTTGGATGGTTGGATTTGTGTTATTTACATAAAGAGTATAAATAGCAGGTTAGTTGCTTCAAATAGTCAGCACAAGATTATAAAAAGCTTAATAGTTACTCTGATTTGTAGAGTTGGCCAAGCAATGAGGGGCCATGTTTAGTTGCTTCAAATAGTCAGCAAAGGAATAGAAATGGCATAATAATTAGTTTGATTTGTAGAGTTGGCCGAGCAATGAGTGGCCATGGTGGCATTCTTGGTGACCTACTTCATGGAAGCGCCATCTTATTTCCAGGCTGTCTTATGTAGGAAAATTATTTTCACATTTGAGATAACTCAAGCTCCGGTAGACAGATTGAGAGAAGAATTTTTGTATTTTATAATTGCAGCTGTATATTTGGATTTTTTTGGGTCGTACATGCAACTATGGAATGTAATCATGACTTGAAAAGGAGGATAATCAAGTTGGAAGAAAGAGTAAGACAAAGACAAAGGAAGAAGTTAACAAAGAACTAGAAAAAGAAGTTTGAGGTGGAATTATGGTACATGCTGCAAGTTTTTGAGCTATGCAACAAATACGAAGCCAAAGAGAAAGAAATCTACAACAAAGGCACTTAGAGTGGAGAGAAGGTGACAAAGAATTGTGAGGGTGAATACTCACTTTGTGGGCAAGAGCCACTCTCAAGTGGAAAGCCATTAAGTCGAGGATTAGACAAGGAGCTGCATGGTTAGGGCAGGGAAAGATAGAATCCCTTCAAGAGTTAGCAAAAGTATTAGTGGAAAAAGACCATTGCATGAGATATTCCAAGAGTTACAAAAAACAGAAATAGATGAATGGTAAGAAGGAGACATAGTTGAGTTTGATGGAGCTGTTAAGTTGTGTTACGTGAAAGAAGGCGAAGGCATTGAATATTACCATGTAGAATAAGAAGAGTTCAAAGACTGCAATGAGAAAGAATGCAGCCTATTACAAGAGGAGACCTGAAAAATTGTAGTAGTGGAAACAGTCCATGTCGGAGAGGAAGTTGCAACGAAGACGGAGATCTTTGGGAGGCCCATATGTGATGAAGATTTTTTTGGTTTCAGAGAACACAACTCGTTGGAGGAAGCTAGAGGATTGTCTTGAGAATTCCATTAGTGAAAGAAAAAAAAGTAGAAGATCATCACTTCTCTAAGGAGGAAACAAGGATGATTGAGAGAGAAGAAAGATATGTACAACTATGGTATACTCGACAATGTCCTAAAGGGTATGTCTTGTGAATAACATCACACTAAGCTAAGAAATGAAGACCACCTCACAAAATATGAAATGGAAAGAACACCTAAACAGCATAACACAGAAGAGGGGAAATCACTTGTGGGAGATTTTTATTCCCTTAACTTTATTTCTGTTTTGAATGATTTATGTGGAGGTGCAATAGGAGTTAGTATGAGTGATGCAAAGAGTAATGGCAATTTCCAACGGACAAGGACTACTAAACATGAAGGAGCTGGAAAAAGAGGAAGAAGACCGACTTGCAAATGAGAAGGATCTCTATTTGAACAAGTGGTTGGAAGAGAAAGAAAAAAAATATATAACGATTTGAACACATATCTAATTTCGTGGAAGGGAACACCATGACTTGATTACTGAAATCGGAAGGTTGGTTCTATCATCTAGTCCAAACTTTGTCCCAGATGTTTGATGTGGTATCATCTTAGAATTTTTTTTTAAACACTCCCACATCACAAAAAAATAAATGTAATAAATAGGCTGTTAAGCTTCATAGTGTTTTAATTGTTGAAGTTTGTTCAACTTCATATAAATAAGCTTTGAACCAAGAGGTTCAAAATTTAGAAAAGAAGGGGAGAATGATGCAAAGCGCCTCCTGTGATTTAGGAGGAACAATCAGCCAATCCCCCAAATGTAGGAGACAAGTCTAACTGTATTTACTTACTTTAGAAATAGCTTTAAGTGTCTCAGCAAAGTTGATACTAAAAATATATATAGTCCTATTAGAGGATGGATGCGATGTGAATCTCTTTTCTATAGAGTCCTTTATGCCTTTTATCTAAAAATATATGATGTTACTGTGGTTTTCTGTCATGTAACTGAGTTGACTGTTTCTGTATTAATGATTGTATCCTGTACTCTGTAGATGGGCTGTGGATGGGCTCTCTTCTCCCTGAATCAGAGAACTGTGGCTCTGCATCAAAATGGTATCTAATGGATGGGCTCTTTTCTCCCTGAATTAGAGAACTGTGGCTCTGCATCAAAATGGTATCCAGTAGTGTTAAGAATTTGAATGTAAGTTAGGGGAATACACGTGCAGTCGAGGAGGAGCAGCTTGAAGAAGCCTTACCAGTCTAAGAACTGTTTTTAAAGACCAACTTCTGCATAAGGTATCGTCTATTGTTCTGGCTTATGTTGATCGTCAGTTTAGTCTTCACTTTGTAATGATATGTCAGATGTCTCCCAAATTTAAGCTATTAATTAAGGGGTAGTGTTGAGAATATAGTTCATAACTAAATTATAGTACATGTCAGCCAATAATGAGCAGCATACATGTCCAGTGTTCTCTAGTTTCCTGTCAATAGTCACAGTTTAGCTGTGAATTAAATTTTCTATTTTGTAAGAGGACTTTATTCATCGATAAATTTGTACTCTATTAATGAATAATATACCTGAGTTCTGCTGTTATTTTGTTCTCAGCCGTTCCAGTTGTTTAGTTTTTCTAATTGTTTGGGGAAGATTTCCTTCTTTATTTCCGATTATCTATTTCCAGTCTATCTATGTTTTTTTATTCTTTAATGTATACGCCCTGAATCATTTTATGATTAAAGAAACTTAATGTATAACCTTTATATTAAAAAACATATTTCCCAAAAAAGCATGGTGTGAAACTAAATGACTGATGTTGAAGCCCCGGGCATAATCTAATTGTTATTAGAGTTCTTTAGTCCTAATATAAATCAAATAATGAGTCTCCACTGTGCACACAAGATTTTATGAACTAAAAATACCAATAGTAACAAAGGCGAAGCAACTTACAAGAGCTGTAGCCTTAATAAATTCATCTTTATCAGGAATTGCGTCAGCATTCTCCTCTGCCTGCGAGATCAGCACATCAACAAAGTCTTCTATCACTCTCTCCTCTTTTAATGCTTTCTTCCTGTGCTTCTCCAGAATTCTCTGCATATACAAATCTAGTTTCCCCTGTACCTTCTTCATAGCCTTCTCATACCCCTGCAAATCAAGCCACTTCAACCAGGGAATATAATCCCCAATACAAATTACACCTTTTAGGACAGATGTCTCTTTAATCAGACGGGTAACCAATTCTACCGAAATACCTGATTCCTCTCCAAAATACCTGTCATCTACGATCATAGCCATCAGGATGTTAAAAGCCAGTTGGGCCAAAACATTTCTCATGTTTACAATGCTCTGCAATTGTGACTGTTGAAACAGAGAACTAACTGCCTTAGAAATCTCTTTCATTCTCTTGGGTCTAAATGATTGGATTCTTTTGGAAGAAAGAAGCTCAAGTACACAGATTTTTCTAGCGTTTCTCCAGTAAGGGCCATAAGGAGCCCAACCCAGCATAGAATAATTGTAAGCCAAATGCTGGGCATGCGCAAGCCGAGGGCGAGAAGCAAAAGCCTTATCATTTACTGTAAAACATTCTTTGGCTAAATCTGAGGAAGTTATTACTAAAACAGGGCAGCTACCAAATTTGAGATGCATAATAGGCCCATAGATCGATGAGAGTGAATTCAGAATCTGATGAATTGGCCTACGTTTATCTTTGATAAGATGAAGGTGACCAATTACAGGGATAGCTCTGGGGCCTGGAGGGAGACGGCTCCTATTAAATCCAAGGTTTTTTAGCAGAACTGTTGTAACAAGAAAAATTGTCGTGGCTCCTACCAGAATAACTGATATGGTAGAAAACATTAAGTCCATTGCTTCGACCTGTCTGCTTCCTAAATCTTATGTAGGCTATAGATATTGTAACTGAGACTGAGATTCCTGCAAAACTTACAAAAATAATCTATTCAGGCAAGCACAGGGAGGACGCTACAGCCAGTCCTTTATCAGATACCATACAGAGTCTCCAAAGGAGACACGCATACATGGGACATGCATCTTAAATTGACAGGTATATGTAAAGTTCCTGGTCAAATATGTATTTATGATTTTGGATAGATACTACATCAAATCATTGTTATTAGCTTTATTTTGGGATACTGTATAAGTTGATTGTCATGTAATGAGAGTTAAAACAACTAAACAAGCTGTAAACTACAATTCGGAACAACACTTGCAAGTGATTGCAAACATAAATACAAACGGATAGAAGAAAGAATGAAAGGATGCCAGAAAGCGAATAGGTTTAGGCTTCTCAAAAATAAATTTCGGAAAAGGAAATTAGAAAACGAAAGATAATGGTAACAATTATATGAAAGGGAAGGTTTGTAATATTTTTCATAATTTTTCAAAATCAATTTTGTTTAATTAATTTTTTATAAAAATAAAATTGATTTAATAAAATGGTTTTGCTTGTTTGTTAAAATGCTCTTGCAAGATGCCTCTGCTCAGATTGATGTTAATGGTTCATTATGCCCCTCTATCATGCTCTCTCAGTCTATAAGGTAGGGGCCCTCCTTGGTTCTTTTGATGCCTTGTTTTACATCCTTAGAGACGACTCCCTCTCCCCAAAAGTTGTTGGGATTAGGCTCCCTCATGACAATGAGTTGATTAATATCCAATTTGCCGATGACACGACCCTATTTCTTAAGTTCTCTAAACAAAACATGGATAACATTAGCCTATTATTCAAATCTTTGGATCTATATCTGGAGCTAGAATCTCCCACTCCAAGTCCACCTTCCAAAGTTGGAAAGAGCACCCTCGGACTGGTTTGGAAACTTTGGTTACCAATGGGGCGGGCCTAGCAAAATTGTGAGATACCTTGGTGTTCCCTTCTCTGTCTCCCCCTCCCTCAAGGACATGTGACTTTAGGTCAAGGAAAAAATTGTAAAGAAACTCAATAAATGGAATAATTGGTTCCTCTCCTTGGCTAGCAGGGTCCAAGTCTGTCAGAAAATCCTATCCTCTTACAATATAAATACTACTCTTCTACTTGGATGTTTAGCAATTGCCATATTTTTGAGATCCAAAAGGCAGCTAGACGCTTCCTTTGGTCTGATGGTGAAGGAAACAATAAGTTACATGTAGTTAAATGAAGTTGGTGTCACAATGATAAAGGTCTTGGTGGCCTCTGCCTAAAGGGTCTTAGGACCCAAGGCATTGCCTTTGCGACCAAATGGATCTTTCATGCTTTTTAAGGACAAGAACCGTGGAAAGTTTTAATCAGAAGCAACATTGAAAGGGCTATCCCTAAGGGCTAGGTCTTGGAAAGGGCTACCATTCACCGACCTTGTGGCTGGAGGATTTCCCGTTTCTGTCCAAGTCTCTTGTGTCTTTAGATCTATTTGGAAAGCCTCATAACAAGTTAGAGGCTTTGTGGGTAACACTAGTATCTGCAATGGTGACCTTATTCATGGTGAGAGATCCCTTTGGTGGAACCTATTCCACAATGGTAAACCACTGGCTCTTACTCAAGATTGATTGGCTAGAAATTGGGCCAGTAAAGGAATTAAATACCTCATTGATATTTTGGAGCATGATACTCTTATTTCTTGGGAAGATCTCAGCTCTAAATTCAATCTGCCCCCCGCCCAAAAAAGAACGTACAACTTGATTAAGCAGGCTTGTGTTATCTTTGGTCTTCCTAAAAACTATGATGCTAACTCTCATACATTTATCTCCTTCAATTTGGCTGATGGTACTCTTTTAACTAAAAGTAAGGCTAAGAATATCTATTCCATCTTGAATTCTGATAATTCTATTATTGATCATGTTAACTATATGTGGTATTCTGATATATCTGTGTTGCACTGGTAGAAAACTTTCAATAGACTTTGGAAAAGTCCGATTGAGCCAAAAATCAAGTGTTTTAAATGGCTTTTTGATTCTCAATAGGCTCCCCGTAAGGAGGATTATTGACTCTACTGATTATTATTTTATTTGTAAACTTCCAGAGATTGGGAGGCATATTTTCTTTGACTACTTCATTGCTAAGGAAATATGGTTAATGTTTGGTTTTTCTATACCTGGTCTTGTGAATATTATGAAAATTATTTCTGGTTACATCCATGGTTTAAAAAGGATGCTTATATGTTTTGGTTTATCTTATTTGCTAACATCTTATGGTACATATGGAAAATTAGGAATTCTGATAGGTTTTATGGCCACTTCAGGGCCCTTACTGGGTCTTTTCAAAGACTCACTTTAAAAAAAATTGTTGTGCAAGTCTCATTCACCATGAATTTTGAGAAGAACAAGCTCTTGAGGTTCCTCAGAGATGGTCATGCCACCATGTTCATCTATGAGATGAAACATGGCTACGAATAGAAGCGTAACATGAACAACCTTTCCTCCTTTGAGGAGGCTCTCAAGAAGCTGAATCAGGAAGTAAGAAGTAACAGGGAGCCAAACTACAAGTAGGTGGAGATACTGACACAAATCCAGAGCCAGAAGACTATTGTATCGATGGCGGGTCCCCAGGACTCGATTGCCTGGGTGGAGACCTATGATGGCATCCTATTTTGACATTTTTTTGTTGATACTTGTTATATACTCTCTTTCCTTGCATGATACTCTAGCGTAGAGAACTCTTTCGTGCATTTTCGCACCCCTTTTTGTAATTATGCTTTGTGTTGTCCTGTGGCGATGATAGCTCCATTTTTTGAAGATTTACCTCATTGTACTAGTTATTCGATATTTAATTTTAAAAAATAGATTCTATTAATAAAACAAATAGAATATTCTTTAAATAAGATATAAATAGTAGGAAATTTAAAGATAATGGCAACCATCCTTTGTTAGATCACTTCACCATGTAAATTGTTCTATTATTGTGTTTACCTTGTGAAAACAAATGCACAGATGCTTTTCTAAGAAACACAACTAATATATTTTCTTTGGATGATATAGAAAAATGTAGGAAAAGTAACATCATTGCAAACAAATTGAATAAGAAGGTTGGCTACATTGTATTTTTTCTTTATTGCAAACATAGTCCTTGGATTGCATCTATATCTCATTTGTTTTATTATCACATGAATATCATATATTGTAAAAAAAAATTGAGTCTCTTCAAAAAAAGAAGTAGAAAGCTTCACAAAAATATCACATATAAAAATGAAAAAAATTATCAAAATGCTTTCCTTCATAAGGAAGGTCATTCTTATGGGTTTTTTACTTTCAATAATATTCTAAAAAGTAGGGAGGTGCTCAGAAATGGAGCAACTAAGTTGGTAAGCAACAAAATGGATACCCTATTCTAGAAGGATGCTTGGAGGGGTGACCTATATTTTACCATGTAGCGATATTGGGTAATGGACCGATAGACTTATTCAGTAGAAATATGGGAGAAAAAGTATAGGATTACATAAGTTGGAAGATGGAAAACCAAAATGGAAAGACCTTAAAGAACAACTTACATGAAATATGTAGATCAAGATTGGATGGTTTGTACATAGGGAAAGGATTAGCAATGGAATAACAAATAAATTGGGGGATGATTCTTTATTAGGCCAGAGCAGACATGATGAGTGGGTGTCGAGGCCTAATCCATTAGGGGATCTTTAAGTTAGATCTGTATGTCCAATGCTTTAAATTCCTCTCCTAAGACAACACGTTGATTGGATAGAAGTTTGAATTTCAAAACTTATAGTAAAAATTAATTATAATTTATGGTGGATTGTTGCTCACAATAAAATCCTTGCTATTGACAACTTGAACAAATTGGGTTTCCAAATTGTAAATAGATACAATCCGTGTTACCATAATAACGAAAGCATTGACCATATTTTTTTCCATTGTTCATTTTCTCAAGAAGTTTGGTACTAGACAAGGATTTTAATCTTGTTTGATTGGGATTTTCCTTCATCAATGATCCAATTCATTGATTCATGGTGCCTATGTCCATAAAATCAAGTTGTGATAAGGGAATTATGTCCAAAAAAATACCACCAATGGTGGTTTGGTTTCCTTGGAAGGAATGTATTAATAATTTTTTTAGAGATCAATCAAAGTTAAGCAATGTGGCTTTCATGATAATCAAACATCAACTAAAAGAGAATACACTAGTAGAATTTGACAAATAAATGACCAGATGACTAAAAATTTTAGTCACGTGACTAAAACTGATCATGTTCTACCATATTTTTAGTCACGTGACTAAAAATTTTAGTCACGTGACTAAAACTGATCATGTTCTACCATATTTTTAGTCACGTGATTAAAATTTTTAGTCACGTGACTAAACATTTTAGTCACATGACTAAAACTAATCATGTTCTACAAATATAAATGACTAAATAAATGACCAATTTGGTCATTGGGTAAAATCACAACTAAAATGACTAAATAAATGACTAAATAATTAATCACTAATAATTAGTCATCAAAACAAAAATGACTAAATAATTAGTCACCCAACCAAAACTAGCTAAATGAATGATTATTACTCCTTTAAATATCTTTGACCGAATGAAGGGCTTAACAATATTTTATAAGCTTGATCGTAGTTGAAGTCATAATCCAATTAGGGTTTGTGATGATGATGTTCCAAAACAACCTTCAAGTATATTATGGATAGTAGGAGTTTGAAGTAGTGTCATTGGCTTTCACTAAAGTTCCAACCACATACATGAAATTGATGACCAAGGTGATGAAAGCCTTAAAAATAACTCCACTTTACTAGTTTTGGATAATATTTTGACCTATTCAAATAATGAAAATAAATATTTTCATCATCTATGTCCTGTTATGAAAAGTCTTAAAAATATAAGTTGTTTAAAAAATGAGCCAAACATGCGCCCTTTCAACGTGTATCAGACTCAAAGTCTAAAAATTATTTCCTACAATGCAAAAGTGAACTCTAAATGCTCAAGGTCAACTAATTTTCATATAAGATTTTAACTTTAATTAAGTGATTTATAACTCCATCACTTAATTAAAGTTGATTACAATGTATACATCATGCAATTTTTTATTTTATTATATAATTTATTCATAAATAACGTATTTAATATATATTAAATAATATATATCATTATTTAATAAATATTAAACATATTATAAAATAAAAAATATTAATAAATGAAATAATATCCAAATTTTATGGAAAAACTCTTTATATTATTACTATTTGATTTGATATATTTAGTAATTAATAATAATGAAAATATTAGATAATAAATATTAAATATATCAGTGAGATGTAATAATAATTATTTTATTTTATTTTATTATTAATTAATTTACATATATATTATGTATTATTTAATACTACATTACATATATCAAACTTAATTAGTAATACAGATTATAGAGATTTTGTTTCAATGAGAGAATTTTTGAAACAACACTATGCATGAGAAAAAGTGGATCATGTCCAGTCCTGATTTCATGAGTACAGACTATCTAGAAGCCAAACATTGTAATATGTATAAGCAATTCAGTACAATCCTACTATTAAAGACGAAATAAAAGTTGACACTTAGGATAATAAGTTGAACCTCATTTTTTCATACTACACGGTCATAGAGTTGATACATTATGTGAGTTATTTTCTCTATACACAAGCATTTGCCTTCCCTAGTCCTCAATGATTGATATACAAGCAAGTCCTTTGAATTCATCACATTTGATACTTTATCATACATTTGACTTCTTAATTTATTCTACATCTAAATTTCTATTTCATCAAACTACAATTCTTTAATGACTACTCTTTGCTTTACACTATCTTAACAATGACTCGCACTGCTACATACAGGAGTATTTTAAGACATTTTTTAAAGTCTTAAATATTTAAGTTATTATTTTAATTTTATAAATAAAAATGAAAACTAATATTATTGTCTTAAATTAAAACTTAAGACAAACTGTCATTTTAACTTTATCATGCATTTTCATTTAGGCGGGGCAGAGGAAGGCGGGAGGAGGGCAGCGGGAAGAAGATTTTTCGGGAGAAAAATCAGGTGGTTTTATAATTATAACTTTCACAGACTGCATTGAGGTCCTTCATTTGGGTTCATCTGGTTAGGTTTTCACACCACAAAACATTTATTGAGTGGCTTGATCTTCAGTGACTTCTATGGACATGATCTGTAAAGGGGATTTGATCAGTTTTCCTCTTGAAATTTCTGAAGTTCTCAGAAAATGGTAACTAAGGTTAAAATATACACTTCCAGGCACTCCATTTCTCCTAGGAGTTGGGGAAGAGGGTTGTGAAGAGATTTAGGGAGGATTGTGTAGAAAGGGTTTTTTTTTTCTTAAGGAGGAGATTGATTCGGTGATAAAGCAGTTTTGTGTGGCAGATTGAAGGATGGGTGGCAGGTGCACATTGTGCAGGAGGTGAAGGTGAAACTGCTCATTGTCAAACTGCATAGGGAGTCTCTTGACTCATTTTCCAGTGATCTCGTTTGAGTGGTGTTTTGAGGTATAGATATTGCTGTAGCTTTTTATATAATGTACTCTTGAATTTAATAATGGAGATTTCATTAATTAGGTTTGAGGAAAGTGATTATTTAGATTTATTGGTTTTGGGACATCGTTTTAGCTTTAGATTTGCTAGTTTCAATTTTAGAGTCAAATTCCTGCATCTGCATAGAACGGTGCCCCCTGCCACCTGCCCCCTCTCCTCTTGGCTTGCTGACGTGGCTGAGCTGAGTACACAAGGTAGAAGCTCACATGGAAATCAGATCATTTATGTGGTAGTCTATAAGAGTGGCTTTGTTTATGATTTATGCGGCTTTCCTGTTCTGTGTCCGCATGGAATCGTCGCTGCCAGGGTTTCTGGGACTATATTAGTCCCAAATTTCACAATAATCGGGCTATTCTTCTATTTATATGTGACAACGCTCCTATTCAATGTAAATTTCATTGAGAGCCGAGATTGGTGCTGGGATGTGTACTGTCTGTTCGCTGTTGAATGTAAATAAACTAAACCGCTAGATTCTCGAACATGCGTTTCTATGCTATCTAAGGTGTTGGCTAGAGGAGCAGGATTGACCCACCATACTCACGGTTCACCAATTGGGGAATGAAGGCCGCATTAATCTCCTCATTGGAGGAATCTCCAGATCCAGCCTCTAACTCTAGGGCCTCCTATAGCTGGACTCAATCGACAACCCTCTTCTATTTAACCGCCCTGTCTATGACTATTGTTTAATTTGGCTTGGTTTAGTCTGTTAATGACATGACTCTCTGATCTATCATCAGAATGAATCATGGAATTGAATCCAGAAACACCTTGCAATACTAAAATTTGCAGAATGCCAAAAAAATTTATTGGTTGATTGAAGCCAGTCTAAACCATTTTCCGGTTGATTGAAGCCAGTCTGAACCATTTTCCATTAGCCAATTCGCTACGGAAATGACTGCCTCAAACCGTATATAGATGGAAGAATACGTTGATATAAACATAATTTATGAACTCAATTTGAAGCCTCCGAATAACAAAAATTTGACCAAAAAGAGAAATTTTTAGCGAGCCCACATCAATCACTTCCCTTGGCCATTTCTGCATAGGCACAAAATCAGATGCCTCATAATAATAAATAAACTTTTGTATTTGTAATTCAACTATTTTGTACTGCCTGTCGATGAATGGTTCAACACCTGGTATGTTATTGGCTGTCGTCTGGTATGTTATTTGCCAAGACAGCCACCAACTTCAATCTCTCACAGTGCTTCACACTGACTATACACGGCCTCAGACATGCATTTGCAACTTCTCCAATGATGTCAATCGGTCTAAACCTCACCTGTCCAATTTGTGGCATTTTTCCAGTTTAAGTTTTTATAGAGAAGTCAACTCTATAAGACTTGGAAGGGTGTACAATTCTGGACAGTCATCTGTGCTGAATGTTTCCAATGATCTCGGCTTTGGTATCTTCCAACAAAGCTTTGGGCAGCATTGTCAGTTGTGGGTTTTAGAAATCTATGACTATATGGAGATTGGGCTTCATGGATCCTAAATGATAAACACTGGTGTTCACACATCACTAGAGTGCACTTTGCTTTGATACCTTTTGAACAGGTCAAGGTATGAGAATCCAGTTAAGGATTATGAAGCCAAGCAACTCAACACAAATATACAATAAAACAACAATTCAAGACCTCAAGATGGGGAGGAAAGACAAGATCTTTATTGATTTAAAAATTTAACTCATACAACAAGGCAGAGGATTGAATTGCATAAAATCAGATTAATCTCCTTACTCTTGTGAAAGAGAGGACATTTGAAGGTTCAAGTGATATACATTGTAGTTCAAGGATGTGCACTTATACACATCTCGATCAAAACAAAACTTGTTACACTATATGTAACAAGTTAAACTTGTTAAACAGGTATTTTCTTTATTCTGATTTGTAAATGAGGTTTGGATGTCTGTATAGTTGAGTATTTATTGCCATCTATTGTGCACACACACACCTGCCACAAATACATGTATGTGTCTTTGTATACATGTGCGTGCATGCACAATGCACATGGGTAATGCAGAACATCTTTGTGACTAATATGAAATGTGCTGTATATGACCAGGAACATACGCAACCTTAACAATAATATGTGACCTTTAAACTAGTAGAGGAGCATACATGTTAAGTCTTGATGTAATGTTTGTTTCTTATTACAAGCTTAGGTATTTTCTGGATTAGTTTGAGATGTAAATGAGGTTTGGATGTTTGTATATTTGAGTAATTATTGACATCTATCTTGCATTAATATTTGTAAGCATGAATTTTCATTAAAAATTTTATAAGATATATGGTGACGGATAGGTTTGTAAAAGAACATAATATTAATTATATGTACTACTGGACTTCTGGATGACTATACATGTTGTAGTTCATTACATTTCCAAATTCTCATTAGTAACATGCACATTTATGAATTTTGTAAGAGGATATGGGAGTTTGGCAGGGTTTCATCTTCAGTATGTTTTTTGGTATGCTATACTATATTGAAAATTTTGAGATCTTTCATATAGGAATTTTGCAAGACTTGCCGTGGAGATAGAGTTGTAAAAGCACAGAAGACGATTACTTTGGATGTAATGGTAGGTACACAGGTGTAATTTAATTGTTGGAAGTGTATCATTTTATTTAAGATGTGTTGCATTTTATTTTATTTTATTCATTCCATCAAAACATAACCAAAACTAAATGAGAATTGGTATAGATATAAATTTTTACCATTACAGCCGTATGTCAATATTACTTCATGTGATGTAAAATATTTGTCACCCTGTTCACATGCAGGGGCACCACAACATATAGTTGTTCCCACCCTGTAGTAACTACATCAATCCAACATTATTAAAGTGTAAACAACGAGGAAACATCGTGCCTACCACAACTTTAATTGCACTGATATCATTGAATCAAACACAGAGCCCTGTACAAATTGACTGGTACCCACACCCACCTCATACAGCTGATAATCTGAAATCCACAGCCTTGTTCCATGAGGATCAAGTGTGTAGAGAGGTTCCAGACTGTGTGTTTGATGACAGGAAAAATTCGAAACAACGGACTATCAATCTAGACATATCACACGCATTTGACTAGATGACATATGGAATCCAATTTGAACATTTAAATTTTGTAAATAGATGTCTCTTCTAGTTGATTCAGATGATCTAGCGGGTCTGAAGCTACACAGATGTTTTTCATCGACTTCATCTCAGAGGATTGGGTGTGGAAAGGTGATGGTTAGTGTTTTAAGACAGGAAAAATAATCCAAACATGAACATACCATGCATTTTTACTGTGATATCAAATGAGTATCTCTTTATGGGGCAATGGAATAGATTTTTGAATATTTCATTGAGTAGAACAAATGTGCCATTTCCATTAATTAAATTCTTCAGTGACTCCAACTAACCACAAGAATCCTGTTTCTGTTTTGGCCTTTTGTGCAATTGCCCTCTTCTTAGACAATCTGATGTGTTAAGGGGTTGGTTTGTGTTTGATAATTGGCTAACACATCAAATGAATGACTTTTTGATGCAATGGTATTGAATTTGAATGTTTTATTGAGTAGAATGGAGTTGCCATATAATTGAATTATATCCAGAAGTGGGTCTTCCTTGTCTACCATGATAGTTGTCTCACAGGATCAACTGTTGTGAGATGTTGGCTATGGGTCACCTCTCATGCACTTGCATATACACATGATGACGAGATATGTGAAAAAATATATTAGCATGCGACACATCCCTGCTTAATCATAGAGATGGATGAGTACCTTCTACTGAATCCTGAAGTTTGCTACCGAATATGGCCAACTCTAAAGCTACTGTGGATGTTCCATAATAGGAACAGATTGATATTCATTGCCAACTTCCCATTGAGATTTGTGCTCAATAATTTATTGTTCCAACCACACCACCATATTGTCTTTACACCCATGGTGACAGGGACCACGAGAAGGGATCCATGCCTGATTTCCACCTGGTATAAAAAACTAAACAGAGGTTGTCTTGTATTGACAAAACTCCTTCCAGGATAAGGACCATCTAAGAGACCTATATGAGATCCCCGCAGTGTTCATTCATAAACCTTAGCAGAAATCAATGTCTCAGAGGTAAAATCAAGTGGATCCATGCTAGTTTATCTTCATGTATCACTTCATTAAGCATAGAGAATGAACATATAATTGGGTGAAACTTAGGCTTGATACTAATGAAACACAATTTGACTGTTCATAACATAAGGTATCTCATAGACAAAAAAGTGCACCATTTTAAACAAATTACTAAATTAGTAAGAAGTCAGACTTACAACATGAGAGGAGTATCCCCCCTTGTGATAATGGGATTATTTTGGTAGACTCAAAATTTTTATATTCTTTGTTGGCAATGTATCCTGCTGTAATTTGTTTGTTATATAAGATGGAAAAAGCATAATCATAAACTGAAGATTTCATACATCGGCACCAATCCTAACATTGTTCACTTGGAATATAAGTAATGCCTTAGCTGAGACAGAGTGATTGAGACTTCAATTTTCCTCTTAATGATATTGGAAAAATAGATTATGCACAGGTTAAAATGTTTCCATGTGCTTCTAAAATTTTTGGTTGATTAATGATTTGCATGAATGGTCATTCTGGATGTAGAGAGGGGTCTTGAGTAAGACAATCTTTTAGATTAATTTGATTTTAATATAAAGTTGTAAAGTAACTATCATAGCAAGCCTAACACCTTCTTACATCCAGATCTAAGAATGTGAGATGTAATTTTCTTAAATTTCTCGTTTTCTGCTTGGAAATCATAAAAACCAACCCATTTGAAATCTTCAAATCTTGCTGCACTGGCAACAAATGTTGCTCCTCACAAGGAATTAGAGGATTGCCTGTGGGCTAAAGTGCAGTCTCTGCAGCATGAGAATATGGAGATGAAGGAACAACTTCATCTACCAAAGGAACGTGCTCTGATCTTTTCTCATCAGAGAAAGAATGGGGTAAGGGAGTCTCTACAGCAAGATTAGGAGGAGGAATATCTTCGTTCAAAGGAACTTTGTCTCTAATTCTCTCAGAAGAAGTCTGAGACATGTTAAAGAACCTATACAGTTGAGTAATGGCGAAGAGCATCCCTCCACCAAGAAATCTAGGTAGTAGGTTAATGGTTGAAGCTAGAACAATTAGCAGCAACATGACCCATTTCAAATGCATTTATGTTACTAGAAAGCAAGTGCTTCATAGTCCTAAGGCTGTTTCCAAGAGTGATATTAAACTTATAGTGCTTGCCAAAAAGATCATAAATATACATGCTTATCAACCATATGTCTGACAATCTAAGTTGGCATAAGAAAAGGATTAAGGTATTACATTTGAAAATAATTAAGTTCTACAATTCAAGAACTACCAAAAAATTATGCCCAAACTTCGATGTGAAAGCTCTCTACCTACATATTTGAGGCAAACAGCTTTCCAAAATACAAGCATTCAAAATAAACTCAAACCTAGTATGATATTTGTGATAGAATTGCAGCAGCCAACTCTTTATAGTTAAAAAAACAGTATCACAAACACATAAATACTGACAAAATTTAAATCTAATCTTCATCTTCTCCCTCATTCTCAGCAATGTTGAAATAATGTAACTCGTAGACATTGCGATCCTTATTAGATGCTATCACTCGCAACCAATCCCTAACATTATGCTTTTTCAGATACTTCCTTGTCAAGTACTAAAAATATCTGCAAATAAGAGAATCAATACCCCAGTCAAGTTGCATAAATAGCTCGACATCTACATATTCAGTGGTGCCAATAAAAAACAAATAACAATGTTGTGTGAGCTTAGGAACAAGTTTAGGGGCATCCTACCATATATGCATGCACGGATATAAACATATCATTAATAAAGAAAATGACTCTTAAAAAATGGAATGTGCTTAAGAAACCTTCATAGTGGAGACTTGTGTTTAAAACCGCTAGAGATGTGTTACATGTTTATATGTACAAATATTGAATTTTAACTATAAAGGTGTACCATTATATATATATATATATATATATATATATATATATATATATATATATATATATATATATATATAATGGTACACCTTCTAAATAATGTTTTCCTTGTTTGTGGGAAGTACTATCAAGTCAAAGGATGGAAATCTCATGCTTACACTCACAGTCTTGAAGCAGGTCACTATGTTTATATCAATCTCCACACATAAAAGGCATATTGTCTTCCATATGGATACGAAGTTAATGATCCTTCACTGGATGATATTCAACACGTCTTGAACCCAAGGTCAGTATAATGAGTCGTCTACTTTATTCTATGCCTTTTGAATTATGTTTGGTTTTTATGTAGTTTCTTTCCTGAATAGTGAACAGGATAATAGTGAATTTTTCTAGCAATGATAATGGATTTTGGTGACCTCTAACTTCCATGAATGGTAGGATGTATGGAAGAGGAATTATATGACATAAGGAATGTTTTCAAATTTGCTTGGATGCAGGGTAGGCAAGGAATGTGAAGGTTCATTCACTGATTGCTTGGAAAATGTTGTTTCAAGGGTCACTGGAATTGGACCAGTCATGGTCTAGATGATTAGTCCATTTGAGGACCACTTTTATTTGCTTGGATAGTCATGATATGGTCATGGGATGATGTTAGATCCATTTAAGGGATGATAGTCATGATATGGTCATGGGATGATGTTAGATCCATTTAAGGGATCTAGGAAGGTGTGGAGGTGTTTATTTGAGCAAGCCTAGGGTATATGGCCTCAAAGAGAGGGTTTGGTGAATGGGAAGTTAGAATTTGTTGGCTATCCTTAAAAATGTGAAAATCCTTAGATTTGGAGAGTATCTAGACTCTGTACATGGGTGAGAAAGTCTGGTTAGCTGAGTGGTTAGTACTTGCTTTGAAAAGAGGAGGCCTAATGGAGGGGTAACTATAGTGCACCAGTCATTGTTTGGGCAGTTGGTCCAAAAGAGTCATACCCGATTTAAGATATGTTGTACAACTCTGAAAAGTCTAAAATTCCACATCGTGATCAGTGGTTAATAAAAAAAGTCAAAAATTTCTTCAAGCTCTAGACATCCATTCTCTCCCTATTAGCATTTATTGTTTCTCTATGCATATGATAACCAATGTGTGAATTTGAACATGCCCTTTTGATAGGTTTCTTTTGGTGTAAGCCCCAAGGCCACCAAAATACCCAATGCTCCAGGAGAGGCTCTTAGTAACTCTTGCTGCATCTCTGAGAAAATACCTTATCTTGGCCTCCATTTGTTTTGAATAGCTGGTCATTATACCTGAACTTTCTTCTTGTTCTCTGTTTGATGTATTAGTTGTAGTCACTTTCTTGTTCAATGGTGGTCGAGTTCTGAGTTGAAGAAAGTTCCATTATAATACAGGGGCAACAATGTTGATGTTCCATTAGGGACATCAACATTGTTGCCCCTGTATTCTTTGTTTCTGAACCAGCTGAATTAGATTGTGATTTTGCTCTCTATACAAAGATGAAGACGATATGGATTTGGTGATAAGGTCTTGATCTGAGTGACATCCTGGGGCATTTGGATGGCTAGAGAAAACTTCATTCTCTATTATATTTATATTATATTTTTATACAAATTGCTTCAGAACTGCATGCAAAATATAGAATGCTATAACACAAAAAGATCTTTCATCAAATAAAAGTGCTAATTACAACATCATTAACTTTGAAACAAAAGCTTTCATCTCTGTTATTGTTGAAAATATATATAAAAGCTTTAATCTTGTGTTATGTTTCTTTGTCTTCTGTATTTTGGTGTGGTCATGTTCATGGTGGCAGCAAAAGAAGAGCCAAAGAAGAGGTGGTGGCAGCAGACAAATGAGAACAGACAAAATTCTTTTTCTTCCAGGTAATCCACTTACTTACCAGTTTCTTATATATACAATAGTTAATTTTTTGCGGTTTGATTCTGTGTCTCTGTACATTCTGTACTGGCAATACATGCAATAAATTGTTCTACCTAAATTTATGAGGTTCAATATGTCTTGTAGGCAATGAGAATCCTCAGCTGAAGCTCTATTCAAATTCTTCTTCTTCTTCTATGTAATCTACTTACTAGTTTCCAATATATAAAATAGTTAAATTACATGGGTTGAATTTGTGTGTGATATATTCTTCATACGTCTCCGCTGGCTGCTCTGTTTTTAAGAGTTATTTGTTGTAAAAGGTGTGATGCTTAACACATTCACCCCATTTTTTGTTGCATCTGAATTTCAGTCGTCTGACATTTTGGATCTAGAATCTTAATAGATTCATCTCAATATATATACATGTAGGAGCTAATACATACTTACATAACTTTCACTGAAGACTGTGACAAGCTTAAGAGGATGAGCTAAAATTAGGACCTATGGAATCAGATCAATAAAACACTAGTAGAAATAAATTACTATTAGGCCTTGGAAACAACATCTATACCTTTACTGAACCATCCCCTTACCAAATGTCACCATAGCTTTGTCTTTCATAAAACAAAAGCCCCTTTGTACTCAACATTCCAAACGCCCTATTTTCTGATCACAAAATCAGTGAGTTTTGTAAGAGTAACATCTTAATGAATTAACTATTCATTATAACAATGACTTATTCCACAATGAATGAGTGATCAACCTTCTATCAAATGCCAATCTCTTATTTCCTTGGAGTATTTCAATCGTCCTTTACTAAGTATTCATCAAACATCTGTGATCTAACAAACAACATGACTGTCCACATCATGACAGTCAACTTTAACTATGAATCTAACACTCCAACCAACTAAGAATCACTTTTCCATGGATTTGGAAGGTCATTGAAGGTGTCTCAAACCTTACTTGATCATTGCATACCATTTACAAACCTTTTATACAACCATAATAATGAAACCAATCATTTAAGCCATAAAAAGACTGAAATTCATGTCTTGCTGGTCATAATAAACACTCACAAACAGACATTAATAACTTTTACAATACTCAAAATATATCCAATCGCTCCGGTGAGGTTTTAGATAACCTAGTTATAGACATAATATCCAATTATCACGAAGATCCAACGGTGAAAATGAGAGTTGTGGCCATTCTACCAAAACTGGGAATGACTGTCATAAAAACAAGAAGAAAAATGCATGTACAGTTGCCTAGGGCATAAAAAATATCACATGATACCAAACCTTTTGATTCCAAACCAATTCCATACTGAAGTGAATCCAGTGCTCTATCAAAAACCAAAAGATTGTAATTGTTGGATGGTTAGAATAGAAGGTATCATCAAACCCTTCCGCATCCCTGTCATTGAGGGTTTACAAACAGTTTTTTAAAAATTCATTCATTCTTCTTTTATACATCATGACCAATGCTCAAAATAGGTTCATTGTAAAGTTAATTTATCATGTGACATGTTCCAATCAATTTTAGGCTACTTACAATCCATTTACATATAGGAAAATGCATGGAAACTCCGAGAAACGTGACTGATCAGAGAAAACTGTTAAGAAAATTGAACAAAACAATGCATTTACTCATTGATCCTTCCAACCAAATATATTAAAACTGATTCTCATGATGTATGCTTCCTTCCTTCATATTGAGTAACCATTACAAGAAGATCTATATTAAAAATCTTACGCAAAACTTTTAACTGTCACCACATTTCTGCAAAAAAAGTGACAGTTAGAGGATTAATTGATCCAACCTCTGTAAAATCCTCCTCTAACCTTTTTTCACTGACTTGATCATGACCATTTTATGGTTTTATAGACCTTGTACAGTTTCATAACTACTCAACTGCCCCTTAGACCGAATACCTTCCCTTTTGACAACTTTTAATACATTTTTGTTTTAACATCATATGACAACTTGACAACTTTGGATATTTGACATGCCTGACTTGTATGGTCACTTTTAACATATTGAAATGGACTCAAATGGACATCTTACATTACTTTTACCCTTCCTTGGGTCTTATTGCACATTTTGACCCTCTTAACCAAGATTGACCTATTAGGACTTAATTGAACCTCCTGTTACAAAAGGCTTGCATTTCCTTACATAAAGACCCATTATACTTTGAATTGCATTGAAATGATCTTAAACATAAACATAGAATGAAATTGCTCTTAGTAGAACCATTTTGACCTCCTGGTGTTCCTTGGTGCTAGGTGCTCGTGCACCACTTTTTTGGTAAACTATTCTCACTATAAAAAAGGGACCTGACAACAATAAATTGACCATTATTCACCTGCCCCATACAATGCATGGTTCTCGAATATATTGCTGTTTTAAGGGATACTCCTATGATGTTTTAAGGGATACTCTTATCATAATTGCAATATTCTTTGTTTAGTGTATTTATTTTTATCATTTAGGATGACGAATCCAACTTCTAAAAACTTTCCTCCTTATATGCTGCAGGGAAAACATAATATTCCAGCTAATCAGTTGCGCCTAAATTTTCAAGGTAGTAATTTTTTAGCTGGAATTGTACTAGCTAAGATCAAAGTGCAAACAATGTTGTGGGGAACTTTGTCACGTGGTTGCAGTCCTGGCAAGCTATTCTGGGATCAGAGAAATACAATATTGCAAGGCTTCTTTATCCTAAGGTTTTATCTTGACTACAATCTTTTGTGTTTTACATATGGAGATTTCAATAGTATTCTATTTTTTGATATGCTTAGAAAGGTGATAATTTCTTTGTAGTTTTCAGTAATTGTTCATTGAACACATGGCTTGATTTATCTTTATAACTATTCACCTACTGGGCTTGTATTTGTAATCATATTGTGTATTTGATCCTGACCAGTGAATTCTTTTAGCTGATAGTCTTATCAATTTATTCTATTGTTTGAATCCTCAAAAATGGCCTCAAAAAATCTCTCCCCGAAATGTGCCCCTCCCGTCCCGATGTCCTGGAAACTTGGTAAAACAATTTCAATTTGTAAAATTTTGTGTTTTATTGTTATGTCATTATTTATTTTTTGACAATAATATAACTCATCAAGTCACATTTTATACTAGTCATGTAATGAGAATTCAATGTAGAGAATAAGTTATATTGCTTTAATGGGCTGATTTTCTTTGCAGAAAAAGTATTTCCTCTTCAACACTTCCCTACAATTAAAGGTCAAAAGCTTTAAATAATTGAATATAACAAAATGAATTTGGTGTTTGCAAAAGATGTATGGGGTGGATTACAATAGTGAATAATGCATAAATGATGGCCTTCAATTCTATACACATAAAAGATCTTACTGGCATCTCTTTCGACCATTCAAAGACTCCAATTTCTAAAACCTTGTATTTTTTCTTCTTCGCAGGACATAGTGAACCCCTCTATAGGATTTGATTGGCCACCATGAATTCTCATGTGACCACCCAAAACCTTCCCAAAGCTCAATCTCCTATTGCAGACCTTGCACACATGCTTCAAATCTCCTTTGTTAAGTCAAAAGATTCTGCCTAACAAAAAATTCCATACATGCCTGTATGATGTGCACCGGTAACCGTCAATTTGTGACCTATTTCATTGATCTTAATTTGTGTGGGCTAACCATCGATCTGTGAGCCTCAGCAATTCAAAATCATATGCCTCACCAGCAAAAGGGTAGCAGATGATTACCACATGGCTCTTGTACTTAGAGAAAAATATGATGAAATTTTTTGATGGCTCCCTTGCAAGACATATACAAGATGTGGAAGCATAGACAAGGCTAGTGAACTATTTGACAAAATGCCTTAAAGAGCTGTGGTTTCATGGGATGCCTTGATTGCAAGCTATTCATAAAATGGACTTGCTGAAAAGGCTTCAGAAACAAGAAAATAAATGCAATTGGCAACTATAAAATACAATTCGGCAACCTTTTCTAGAAAACTAGATTGTAATAATGGCAACTAGATTGTAATAATGGAAAACTATCCTCTCCTATATAGGTACAAAAAGTTGTGTCAATCTAATTACACACATTATAGATGAGCTCTTCGTGATTCCATGTTCAAGTGGTGTGGTCAATGCAAACTTTTCTATTATTTCTTTAACCCCACTTACTATGGAGAATAATTGATGTTCATGTTCATTTCTCTGAAACCTACCTTAGTGCAACTAATATTTCCATATAAAGTATTGAAACAACCTCATTGTCCTCTAATACATGAATTAATCATCTCATTAATGTATGAGGGAAAAAAATGAGAAATGGGAGGAACAAATGCCCCAGCCCTTCAATTTGAAGATTGTAAAGAAACTAATCATAACTTTTTATGGCAGGCCCATGCAAATATTAATAACATCTTTTGTATCTCCTTAGTTTCATAATTATGAAGATTGATGGAATCATAAATACTGTCGGTCCCTTTAGAGAGTGTGACATGTTTGCTACTCCAGTGCTTGAACCCCCACTTCCTGGAATGGTGCCATTGAGAATGGAAGTTGTGTTGCCTATTTGAAAAACACAACTTCCATGACTAGGATTCAGTTCAGTAGGAAATGCACTGCCACCGAAGTCACAAGTCCCTGACACCATACCATTCTCAATGTAATAGTTATTAAAAGCATAGGATGCATGAGACTGCACATTATCAGGCTCAAAGAAGACTCCTCCTTGTTGTATGTTAGCACAGTCTACACCTCCAAGTCCATAGGCATAGTCAAGGGCCACTTGCAGTGTTTATCATGTACATTGTTCTTAGCCAAACAAAAGTTTGTTCCTGTAGTTGTAGGAATGGGTGGGGTAGTAGCAGTTGTATCATTTCCCAGTTAAAAACTAGCTTCTGCAGAAGCAATATTAGTGCCAGTCTCATTGTGGGTACTGTTCACCAAAATCTCCTTGCCTTCTAGCATGAGAGGCGAGAGAATGTGAGCCAACCAACAAAAAGAGAGAAACCCATCATCCTAGCTGCCATGATTAAGTGATCACCAGACCAACTCGGGTACCTCTCTATGTAGGGAGCTATGAACTCAAGTTCGTGGATGATTTTTCATACATAGATCTAGTAAGTTTGAAAGGCAACATACTTCTCATTTATAGTGTGCATATGATTCTCAAATATTAATTGTTTGGCCTAGTGCCTTTTTTTAAAGAAAGTTCTGCAATAATACAGTACTTTTGTCTCAAATATTTCAGGTTGATGGGAGTATTGCATCGAAACAAGGAATTCATTTTGTTTTCACGGAGGGTTCTAGAGTTATATTCCGTCTATCAATTAGTATTTTTTTCTTTATCACCTATGTTTGGCATCTCATTTTCTTTCTTTAGATAGAAGCCTATCCTATGAATAGTAGGATTTGTTGTTACTGTTAATAACTCTTTGGACAAAAGCTCTGAAATATTGAAAAAAATCCTTAAAATCCATTCATCTCGGTGCTTATGCCCACATCATTTTCCCATTTCCCCCTCTGCTGTTATGATAGGCCTTTAAAAGACCTTTTTCACTGTTGAGTGATGTCAAAGCAATCATGTCTTGTCTGGAAAGGAAAGTTAGTAGCATACACTTTTACACTTTATTCGAGCAACATAAAAACTTCTTCTCTGTTATTGTAGAAGAAAAGGCAATATCATAATATTGACCAAGGATTTTCTATTCTTAATAACAAGGATTGTCAAATTATTTAAGTTGAATCACTGTACTATTTGTACTTTAGGTCTGACATTTCTTTACTAGTAAAATATTTGGTGATTAACAATGAGGGATCTAATCTGCAGGGCACAGGTTCAGCTGGTGCTACAATTAGACTTTATGTGGAGCAGTATGAGCAAGATGTTACTAAGCATCATATGAACACACAGGAAGCCTTGACACTTTTAATTGGTGAGTTTTCTGGTTTGCAGAATAGTATCAGGTAATCTATCAAAGATTGTATCTAACAAGAGTAATTTGTGTTTTTGTCAGAATTTTTTAAAACATACTTTCTTTGTTAGAATTTTAAAAATTTGTGTCTTTGTTAGAATTTTTCAAAATATTTTTTATAAATTTGTTTGATTTTCAAAGAAACCATTTAATATTGTATTTTAAAAAAGTAACATTGAACTAGTCGATTTAGTTACTTTTATTTTTTTTTGTGACCTAGGTATTTGGTAATAATTGGCAAACTAAAGTGTTCAAACAATGATTAGTGATTCCAATGCATTACTAGACTTGTGACATCCTTAAGTAGTTTTAAGGTCAATGTTGAATGTTTTGTGTTTTCTAGCTATGATAAGAAAGATGCTACGTTATTAGTTATTAATGTATCTTAAGGATTAGTATATACCACAAATAGGAGATCTTGGAAAATGGCTATCGATTTTTATAAGTTGAATTTAGTGTGTATCAAATTTTTTTAATAATACTAATTTTATGATTAATGTATTGGATAGAAGTGCAATAGATTGGTAGGTTATCAGGAGTGGATTTCTAAAGCAGTAAAGCTTTTGATGGGTTAATTAGGATTTAAAATGTAGAAGGTATGATCATTGGTACATACTTTATCTCTATTTAATGTGGCTGGTTTCTCCTAAAGATATATGCTTGTCATTATAATAAGGGAAACAAGCTACATGTAATGTATTTTCCAATGACATCATTCACTTCATTCTTATATTGCACATTGAATAAGTTCACCATTGAGTTTAAAGTATCACTAGTCATCCTCCCCTTAAGCTTTGCTACCCTTGAACTATAGATGGAAAAATTTGAAATCATGTTTAGTGGAAAGTATTAGTATACATGGTATGATTATTCTTTAAAGGGTACTAGCTCAATGGAAGAGCACCTACTTTACAAGTAGGAGGATGATGGTTCGATTCCATCGTGCCCAAATATGACTAAATATATGCCTAAATTAATAACTAAATATATGACCAAATAAACGACCAAATAAACGATCAAATAAATGACCAAATAAATGACCAAATAAACGATCAAATAAATGATCAAATAAACTACCAAATGGCCAAATAAATGATCAAATAAACTACCAAATGACCAAATAAACAACTAAATAAATGACTAAATATATGACCAAATCAATGACCAAATAAATGACTAAAATAGTTTAGTCATAAATTTGGTGTGATGCCCAAAATTTCGGGCCAAAACCGACCAATTTTTTTTAAAAATAAACATTATTAAACTTTCTCCTTTATTAACCCCATCACTAATACTAAAAAAAAAGAACTATATACCAACTTTTATAAATCTATTTAATTTAACAATACTAAAATGATTTTGCTAAAATAATACTCACTCACCTATCTAATCTTTATTATTGTTATTTTAAAATAACAAGGAACTTAAATTTAATTAATTTAACTTCATTACAAATCACATTGGTTTACTTGATATATATATATATATATATATATATATATATATATATATATATATATATATATATATATATATATTAGTTTACTAATAATATTTTGTTAATTAAATCCAATATTGTCCATTAAGTATTTCTTATTATTGATACCATTAATTATTACAAATAACAATTAACTTAATATAGATTATTTATATTAATTGATTGAATTACTTATTAATATTTAATAGTGTCATGTATTACAAAATAAAACAATAATAAAATCCACTAGCATCCTAAACACACTACCCTAAACACCTACTAACCTAAACTAGCATTACATCCTATCTCCCCCCCCTTGGTTCACATGCCAAGAGAGAGCGGACCACAAAACACAAGTCAAGTCCCTTAATGCAATAAGTCAGCCCCCAAATGCTAGAGCAAGTTTATGAGGCGAGGTGATTTTGTATTAATAAAGGGCAAGTAAGGTGGGGTCCACCAAAACCTAAGACTAAGTCTCAAAAGCAAAGGACTTTTATTCATTCCTAAAAGCCAACGCAGGATGACTTGGAGTGGGGAGCTTTGCTTAAAGAAGGGTAAGTTAGGAGGGGCCCACCAAAAACTCTTATGATCATTGCCTTAGCAAACAAATTAAGACAAACCAAAAACAGTCTAATGCTAAAGCCTTGTGCAAGTTACCAAGGAGTGGGTGAAAAGATGGAGACATGGGGGTTTGGGGCCCACCCCATACCATACTAATGGCCAAGTCAAAACTCACGCAGGGGTAGTATTTAAGAGCTTTTCAAAGGAGAAGAAACATAATGAAATTCATGTCAGCAAGTACATGATATTGGAAGGGATTTGACATGACTTAAAGATAATGAAGATTTTTCTTTGAATAAAATATTTTCCCTCCTACGTGCCAATAAGGGAAAGGATATGATAGAGTGTAGGTTTTATTGTATTTTATTATTAATTTATTTGTTTTGAAAACAAGTTGGCAGAGTATATTATATTATAATGACCGTGGCAAGGAAATGTATGAGAATTATTTTCCCATACATTTTCCAAAGACCTGTAGGTCTCCATTGCCCATTTTCTTAGTTTTTCTTTTGACTTGTTTGTGTTGCAAATTCATTTTCTCCCATACACTTTATTTAAATTTGATGATTTAGTCTACTATAGGAGGTAAAATTGATTTCATTCCTACATTATGGTTTTCCTATAGTAATGCTTTAAAGGTCTAAAATTTTATTCCTCTATGCAACTAAACTATTGGTTTCTCATCCAAATTAACATGACAAGTTAATAATTTACTTTGCAAGGATAGAAGGTGAGAAATAGAGGTTGATTTGTTACTTGAATTCAATAACAATTACATACAATGATCCTACTACAAGTTTTATAAGATTTAGATAACTCTCTATCCTTATCTAAGTTCTCACTTCCCTATTTCAATATAATTGTTATTCAACAAAGAAGGAAAACTATTCTACATCTTCATCATAAGCTATTAAATCCATTATAATGCAATGAAATAAATTCATTTTCCATTATAACAAAGTATTCAAGAAACAATAGCAAGTTGATAGTCTTCCTACAAATTGATATTGAATGATATCATAAATTCAATACAAGTTCTTTCAAGCTTCATCATCACCTAATGCTCTCTTATTTTAAAATTTAAAGAAACAACGAGGGGGACAATATGGGAGTGCATAATGAAGTGAATCCCCTTTTTTTTGCAAGAAATATAAAATTCTCTTTTCCAATAAACACACAAATACAATTTTACATCTTCAAAATTTACGTATACAAGCCCTCTTGAGGACTTTCAAAGGACAATAATATACAAATTTTAAACTTCATCCTTCTACAATAGAAATACAAGCATATTTTACAAGCTCCTCAACTATGGGAGTTACGTATACAATCATCTTGACAAAACTCTTCAACTTCCAAACTTTGCACCTTTGAGCTTCCAAAAATCTGCAAGAAACCAAGACAAAAGGAAGACCATGGGAAGCTCACCTCCCATCCTAGGCCTCTCATGAGGCCACCCCCGAGCTTGGGAAAACCACACCGAATGGGATATACACACTCAAACACAAAACACTCACAAGATAACATAAATTGCAAACCCAAATTCCCTCAAGGGTGAAACTAAGAAATTCCAAGAACTCCTTTTGTGGGGTATGGGTGGACAACCCATGGAGACAACCATTGCATGAAAACAAGGCCACACATGGACCCAAATAAACACAATATCAAAACAAGGCTCACATGGCCAATTTTTCCCTCCTTATACCCCCAATGCCTCATGGGCTAAAATGCAAGGTTACTTGGGGAAAACACTCAACCCAAGTTTCATCTTTCCCCACACATGGAGGAGACTCTACACATGGAGTTGCCTCCATTTCCCACACCCCCTCTTGGTTACTCTTCCCTCCCATGGGTGAGTGAACCAAGAGCATACAACCCAAATCCAATGACAAAAGAAAACACAAAGATGCTTGCTCTCACCATGACCAACCATGGGGAGCTAAAACAAAACAAAGAATCAAGAGCAAAGCTTCCTCCATGACCAGCCATGGGGAGCCAAAGGAGAAACATAAACTCATACATTCTCTACAACAAAAGTGAGAGAAAAATTCCAACCTCAAGTCCAAAGGCAAATGAAGGTGAGTTGAGTCATTTCCCAATTCCAAGCTTTCTTCCTCCTCTAACTTTTGTGATCTCTAAGGATAGAGAATGGGTGAACAACACCAATCTTCTCCAAAATTCTACTAAAAGGACCTCTAACCCAACTCCCAAAATCCTAGGGAAAGGCAAGCCCTTTCATTGGTTGACAAAACCCCAAACCTTACACACCCCTCTCCTCATAAAGGTGGTCCTTGGAGGTGGGTGACCTAGGACTTCTCCAAACAAGGAAGATGGTCACGAAAGTACTTTTTGGGTCATATGACAAGATGCAATTTTCGCTCAAGATTAAATATACACTTTTGGAGGGGTCAAAAAGTCAATCTTGGGCTTCTCCCATGTTGAAAATACCCCTAACCCATAGGTACATGGAATGGGTTAGCTAAAAATGCATAAAACCACTCCCTAAGGCCACTTTTAACCCTCTAAAACTCATGATTAAGAGTATGCACGAAAATGGAAGATGGGGACTTCATTATGGGGTCCTATGACAAGTGGGTGTGCTTAGGATTTCCCCCAAAAGGCTTCTAGAACGTGCTCTCCCTCAACCACATGGCATACCTTGATAACATTAAGCACTAGTGTCAAGTGACACGTCACAAAATAACATTACACACAAGGTATGTCTAATTTGTCTCAACACTTAACATTCTTACACACATACATCCAAGTTACTGTTACAAATAAAATACTTTACAACGAGGCCTCGAGTCTCTTCATAGACGGGGCCTTGGCTTAACTGATTGCACATACATTCAATGTGATTTCTCCGAATATATTTCCATGGTCCTTCCACCTGCAACACCTCAATGCAGCATTAGTAATTCAAGGAAGAAAACCAATACGAATAAACATATAAGATATAACATCTTCAATTTAATCAAAATTCAATTGCATATAGTCATGTAAGGTACATTTATCAAATCAGTTCAATTTCAATTGCATAATTCAATTCATAGTTCAAATGAAATCAAGATCATCCATAATCTATCATCATCATAAGATAATCATCAGGTTCTCATAACATGAAGATAATAATAAAGTCTAACATGATCAAATCCGAATCTACTAATCATGGATCCATATACAGAATCAACAAAAATATATAGCCTAACATGTCCATCATAACATAACAGTAAATCGAATGAGTCCAAGTATCTCAATAACATAATCAAAATGAAATGCAAGGTCTAGAAATCGGGATCACTATGTGGGACTAAGGTGGGCCTCACATTTGGTCACAAGATAAATGACTGGCAATAAACTACCAATGGTCACGTGACCAAATTTGGTCATTTATCTACAATTTTTGGTAGTTTATTTGGTCATATATTGCTTTTTTGTACTAGTGATATCAATGTGGCCTATTTGGGATTCTTCAAGTATTTTCCCAAATTGCAAGAACTTATATTGAAACAACTTTGAGGAATACTTGTCAAGATATGAATAAGGGAAATAAGACAAGAAAAAGTAATAGAATGAGCTATGTTTGGCTACCTTCTTCAACAAGATGGATCAAATACAAATTTGATGGATGTTCTAAAGGTAATTCAAGGGTGGCAAGTGTAGGAGCTGTCTTACGAGATCATGAAGGTCATTTTATTAAATTTATTTTCATAAATTTGGGTATCAAATATGACAACATGGATAAGGTGATGTTAGGTTGGAAGGGTATCAAATTAGCTTAGGATTTAGGTTATAACATGATTGAAACATAGGGAGACTCCAAACTCATTATAGTTATTCTTATAGGAGACATTAAAGGCCCATGAGAAATTAGAGCTTTGATGGGAGACAATAGAAGGAATCTTAAGAGATTCCTTCAAACCATAATATAGCATGTATACCATGAAGGAAATGCAGTGGCCGACTTTTGTGAAAATGAAGGTCTTCAAATTCAAGCTTGGAGCCTTTGGAATAGCACAAATGTCCTACCAAACATTCGAAAGGTCATCTCAAATCAAATTAAAGTTTTTAAATTTTATTGGTGTAATTAAAGATTCACTAATTATACTTTATCTAAAATTACATAGGATAATGCATTGCATTTTAATTTTTATTTGAGACACTTAAGAGTTTCCACCTTTATTTGCACATGGTGTAGGAGAAATTCCACTTTAGGTGGTGATAGTTGTTATCACATTCAACTTACTATGTTGTCACCACCTTTACTGTACTTATCACATTATTATCCTCTATGTGTTGCACATACTTCATTTCATAATGAAGGATGGTCCACCTTTGGTGGACATGCAATTCCACCTTGTGTTCAAGTCATAAATTATCTACTCATTATCATAGTCTCTCATTGTCTTGCCTATATAAGAAGACACTTCTACATTGTAAATAAATCCGCTAGTTATGGTGTTACAACCAAATTAATTTTGTCCATTAGAAATAATATAATTCTTGCAGCTTGTTGCAATTGTCTTTCCATTCTCTTTTTGAAGTTACATTAGTATTTATTTAATATTGTGGATGTTGTAGAGTCACCTAGAACTCTAACTTGGCATCACTCATGGTTATGTCTACATTAGGGATATGGATACTAGAGATGTCATATGTAAAGGGGTTATGGATCTTGCACCTCGCTTGTATTCTTGTTCACATTTTGTTGTTGATGATGATGTTCCTGATATTCCCACCCTATCATCAAGGGTGAATCATGTATGTGAGGAGAACTTTAGACACTTGAATCATTGTGTTCTTGAGAAAAGTTTTCAGCTTCCTACTTTTCCACCTCTTGCTTCTTTGGACTTGAGTTCCACTCTTCATCAAAATGACCATAGTGTTTCAGATCTTTTAGTGTGGGATGGCTACTTTGATAGCATATTGGACTTGTTTGTTGAGTCTCATATTACATATTTGGGAGAAATATTTGAGAGGGTTTCTCTTCTATTTGATTATTGGTTTATCACAGTTGGAGATACTTATTCACCTTCTTTGGAAATTTTTTATTCATGAGTCACATCCTTCACTTATTTTTTCTCATTTCATTGTTTAGATTGATCGTGCTTATGTGACAGATTCTATGAGTTTCAAGATACCTACCCAGTCTTTAGAGATACATACTAATGATACTTCCTTCCTCCTTCCATTTGAACATGGATTGGAGTCTTCATCACTTGGTGAACTTGTTTCTTTCTAAAGGAAGGCATGTTTCTCTTAGGTAGTGGATCATATTATATTTTTAGGAACACTTCATCAACATTGGATCTTCTTCACTATGGGGGGATATGATGTCTCCATACTTCATTCCTATAGAGGGATAAATTATTGTATACACATGATGTATGTAGTCCTTGTCAGGTCACGAGTTCTCCATCCATGCATCTTGTTTGTTTTAATCTCTCTTTTAGAGGGGAGTTTTATCCCATATTTTTTTCTCCCTTTCTCCACTTTATGAGAGATTGTATTGAATTTGTATATTTCACATGGGTACCTAACATGACCTAGTAGACGAGACCCACCATGCATTTTTATAGTAAAAAATTCTCCTAAGTTTCACTTAAGGGGGGTGTTGATGTAAATTCACTAATTACACTTAATCTTACTTAGGATAATGCATTGTATTGTAATTTACATATGAGACAATCAGGAGTTTGCACCTTTATTTGGACATGGTGTAGGAGAAATTCACTTTAGGTGTTGAAAGTTGATATCAAATTCAAGTTTATGTGTTGTATCTTCCTTTAGTGCACTTATCACATTATCATCCTCCACATGTTTCACATACTTCATTTTACAATAGTGGTTATGTGATTCTACATTGTGTGGGTGATAACTTATCTACTCTTTATGATAGTCTCATAGTGCCTTTCCTATATAAATAAACACTTCTATATTTTAAATAAATCCGTGAATTACGGTATTGTAATCCATTTGATTAGGTTCATTAGAAATAATATTATTCTCGCATATTGTAGCAAATGTATTTCCGTTCTCGTGTGGATATTATCTTGGTTTTTGGTTTGATCTAGGGGGTGTTGTAGAGTCACCTAAAACTCTAACTAATTTAAATGGTATGATTTGGATGATGAGTTATATTTTGAGACATGGATCTATGATGTGCCCCTCTTTTGGCCACACTTGTAGAAAGAAAATGACATGACATCTTGAAATGCTAAGATGATTTGTACTCTATATGTGATTGATAAGATAATTATTTTTTTCACTAAGGAAAATTTCATTAAAGCTTCACATTATTTACCCATAAAAACTTGAACTCAAGTTTCAATGATGGACCCCCACATGAGGGAAAATTTATTTGGGGATAAGTTCATAAATGTGAAAATATTTTTGCAAGGCTTACTTTCTACGAAGGATTTCATTTCCTAAAGAAATGTAGTTATTATTATTAATGGTGAAGCGATGCCTACCTTTAAATAACTTCAAGTCCTCTTTTTCAAGGTATTAATTTGTAGTTGTGAATTTTGAGTAGAAGGAAATAATATATGGCCTATTTTTGTGAGAAACATTAAAGAAATGGGGAGCCTTCAAAAGAGATCAAACTTGTAAACTATGATGCTCTTATCAAAAGAACTTGGACTCATGGGACTTGTTTGTGTATTCTAGTTTGACTTCATTTTTTTTTTATAGAAATGTAGATATACAATGATGCCCTATTCTCTAAATTTATTAACTCCTAGGGGAGGGAAACTATTGGAGTGATAAGTCTAGAATTTTTAGTATCTTCACAAATGACTTGAAAATGTTGGAATGAGGATTTTTAAGAAAATTTTAGGGAATTAAAAGAGCTTAAAACAAATTTTTTGATGATGAAGAGAGGCTTAAAATATTTCAAAGTGGGTATGATATGTGGAATCTCTCACCTCCTTATGCCCTAGTCAGTTTAGATATTATATGATGCTTTACATTGAGGGTAGATACATCACTATTCATGGGTATCACTTCCCAAGTTGTTAAAATATGTTAGGCATGGGGAAAAGTCAATGTTCAAATTTCCTTATTTTCTTTCCTACAACAAAGCATTGATAAAGGTGCTTCTCGACCACATGTCATGAGGGTTTGATTATGGCTCTCTATAAATGCACCCTTGCAATGGACCCACATAATAACCTACTATCGATTGACCATTGACATTTTCTACCCTCCACTCCTTTAAAAAAAGTGATTCAGATTTTCTTACAAAGGTTGAGAATGGGTAATCCCTCTACTAAAATCCTTGCAAAACTCAAATCCCCTCAGTAGGCGCTAAATAATCATAAGGGTAGTATTATTCCCAACCTATTAATTAATTTATTATAGTTACTCTTGAAAAATGAAAGAATCTTGCAAACATTTCTAAGTCTTCTAGGAAAAAATGCAACAAATATTTTCATAAAAAAGGTGTAACAATCTAAAGGAAAAATATAATTGTGAAAGATGACAAGAATGAATATTCTCAAGAAAAAAAGGATTTTACTGCTAAAAAGGATAGTGAAGAAAAGGCATGTGAAACAAAAAGGGATATGAAGGGAAAGGGGTTAGTTCCTTTAAGGGTACTCTAGATTTAGTGGATGTAGAGGAAAATCTTGGCAATGGGGATTTTAATAAGAAATGAAAATGTCCCCAAAGGAGGCAGATGCAATGCAGGGGAAGTACAATTTTTTTTATGAAGGAGAGAATAGAAATGCTACTATCCTAGAACTTTAGGAGAAGGTGAACCTACTAGAGAATCAGATGGTAGATGGAAGCCTATAAATGGATAATGCTATTCTTACCATCATAAGAATTATTGAGGGTATTATGAATAAAGAGGTGTTGGGAATGTCTAACAGGCGATCCAAAATAAAAAAGCATGTTAAAAGGAAAGTTGGATACAAAGGTGAAAAGGGGCAGAGTCTACATAATGAATAGAACAACAAATAGAAGAGGCACTAGACTAATTAAAGATGAACTAGGGACTTATTTAACTGCCATAAACAACAATAGATATCTACAAAGAAAGAATGACCAACAAGCCAATAAAGAACAACTAATTGAGAATTCCTATTTTCCACAACTACTTTCTCTAACATATGATATAAATTCAATGGTAGATATATGCTATCCATGACATTAAAACCCTATATTCACTCAAATGTCCATCTAGCCAAGCAATCCACTACTTGATTCCACTCCCTTTTTATACATGAGAAAAGATAATCAAATCTAAAAAGTTTCTCAACTCTAGAATCTATTGATCCACACTCTAATTAACATCATATAAACCTACTCATTCAACATGTTAATCACCATTTATGAATTAGATTAAAAACATAATCATTTCCCAACCAAGACCACAACCTCTCTCTATAGCATATAAAATGGAAAGAGCCTCCATGTAGTTGTTTTTGTGAGGCTCTTTATTGTTGGAAGAGAAAAAATGAAATTTAGTAGAACTATCTCTACTAAAACCACCTATGTTAGAATCACCAAGTTTCAACTAGAAGAGCTATTGATATTTATTTTGATGATGCCTTGAGGAGGAGGAAGTCATTGTCCCACATGATCAATTTTCCTCTTGGCTTGTCTAACCTATCTAAACTTGGAACTAGTAGAAGTACCGGCCTCCTGAATAGGAAAATTGATCTATCCAAAAAAATCTACATCATTGGGATCCACTACATCAGAAGATCATGCATAGCTCAGATCATTTCCTGAAATCAATGTATGAACAATTCTTGCCACACTTGTTAAAAATGAAATTTCATGTCTTAAAAGGTGTGAGCATGTTCCTTTCTAAACAAAGATACCATAATACAAATGTAGGGCCTAGAACCCAAGCTACATGAAGAAAAGAGGTCTTAGTTGGAGGCCTACCCAACCAATCCTAGCACTTTTCTATTGAGGATGCATGCAACTAGGGTTGATTTTAATCTCTCTAATAGAGATTTGAATATTTGTAGAGAAAGAAATGTGAAAAAAAAGGTGAGGAGTAATTTCTTCACTCGTCAGGTACAACACATAAATAGAAGGTCCTTTACAGTCTCACTTATGTAGATCATCTCAAGTAAGCTACCTAGTCTAGACCACCAAGTAAGGTTCGAATCTTCAAGTTCTAGATCAATATATTTTAAATTAGAGAAGATGAAGCTTGAAACCCAAAGGAATAAGAACATGGTGTACACCTCAAAGATTAATTGGATTAGATCACCATTGTTTACTAAAGAATATATCCTTGAACATGAGCCATTTTTTACACCTACATACTTTTGTAGACAATAATGAGTAAATTATGAAACATGTCATTTTTTGAGCTCTATTGCAATAACTAGGGAAATAAAATTATATAATTATAGTCTTCAAAATTAAATATTGTCATGTGGATTCCCTTGGTAGAAAGTTTTTGTTGCCCATTAAGAACATGCTAATTCAGTTTTACAAAATTTGGAATAGTCCCAAATCTAATTTTATTGTGTAGATGACTATAGGTAGGTATAAATGGGTCCATTAAAAAGCTTCAAAGTTCATTATTTTGTTGAAAACCCAATTTTTAATTTGGTGTCACCAACTTTTAATTCCAATTTCATGGCGATTGAGAGAGTTTTGAAGTGGAATTTGTTTTTTAAATAGGGGCCTTATAGGCCCAATTTACATAAGGTATTTTTTTTTGTTGAGTTGCAAAAAGATAAATAACAAGTATTAGTGCAATTTATTGTGCCTCTTTGTAAATTTATATGGAAAAGTACCTCTGTAGCCCATACCTTAGCACATGTTTGTCCTATATTTCAACTTTCATTTTCTGAATGAATTCAAAATCTTATAAATCTAAATGATCTTTTATGTTCATATTTAACTTATGAGAGTCTTTGTGTCTTCATCGAGTTTATAGAATGCTGGGAAAATGCTTGTTAATGATTCATTTGTTACTCCACTATGTATTTTATATGAAGACATGTATACTTTTTTAGTTCTTTGTATTATTTAAAATGCGAGGAATCATGTTTGAATGTGATGAAATGTAAAAAACCTGTTCATGTACACCTCAAAACGTGTCATTCATCCACATCTCAAGGGTTTGAAGTATTGTTTGATAAAGCACTTATCATATTTTAGGAAAAGTGCAAGTAAGGATAACCTTCAAACTCTTGTGGATCTAAAAGTGAAGAAGATTGGTAATAACATTATTTGTTGGTCTTTCT